>JAFNEN010000611.1:0-264748 GCA_019343175.1 Oedothorax gibbosus
TAATAATATAGATGGCAGCACCAGAAAACTATTTCTGCCGAAAACGATCGTGTGTTTTTTTTTTCCTATTAATTAAATTCCTTTGTTTAATTCTTTTAGAATTTCAGACCTCAGAAATAAAACCGGGTGAGCTAGAAAATAGCACCGTTAATAACGTATCACTTTTTATGTATTTAAGGGTTCTCAATATATAAGCTTCGAATCTACTGTGTGTACTACAACGCCCGTGACTGTAAACCTAACTTTTACTTTTTTAAAAGAAATTTGCATTGTGTAACAGAACGAAAAACATGTGTTTCTTATTTGCTGCTTGCAACAAAGAGATAATTAAAGTTTCAAAACTCTAACACCTTCACGCTGCTTATGTATTCAAAGAAGCCCACCCACAGAGATGCAAAAATTAAAATCCGTTTTCACGATTTCTAGTGAAACTCGGCGTAAAAGAATGGATTAAAGATAATCAACACTCACAGGAATCTGAATTCTGCATCTCAGCCACCCACACCACAACTCTTAATCTACTTTATCCATCGTAGTATTATAACTGGAAGTATCTCTCCAGTAGCAACGGATTTCAACATGTGCGACCAGTTTGTCTCCAGCAAAATGGTAGCGTACAAGCGCAGTAGTAAATCATTACGCCAATGGCGACATGTAGTGGAATTATTATTGTTATTTAAACATTTATTTAAACATGTTTAGAATTTTATTGATAAATTATAGGGGTTAAGTTCTAAATGCGTACTGATAAATCAGTAATAGGAGGAAAAAACCAGCGCAATAGTTGGAGAAGAAGCCAGATAGTTATCTCCAAGTATCTGACATCGATCGCATTTTCTTAATATTAAGCAGTTAATCCATTATATATAATAATCATTGACTATGTAATTTTTCGCACTTTAAGCGTGAAAGTGACAACCAGGCATATACCCGAAAAAAGTGAAAAACGCATTCAATAATTGATATTTAAACTCTCAGAAACGAGAAATCAACAGGTTCCACCGAGATTTGAACTCGGATCGCTGGATTCAAAGTCCAGAGTGCTAACCATTACACCATGGAACCCACAATATGCTCATCGTTAAAACGTAATATAAAGTTTGCTAAACGTGACCTAATCAAATCACGTGATAATTTTAATAGAGTTCTCTCCGAGAGTTTTATGTCTTTACACGTTAATTTACATTATGCATGAACTAAACGAGCTTAGGCTGTTGTAATAGGATGTTTTAAATGTACTTCTACTGCCAAATTCTACATTTTTTTGTGTTATCAAATATACAAACTGAATAAAATCAATTTAAAGAATTAAATGTTAGTGGAACATTCAATGAGAAGTTTAAATAAGAGGGCATTTTATGTGAAAATATAATTTTTTTTAAAAATGGGAAAACGTGCTAGAGGGTTTGAATTGTATTTTAAAACAGAAAAATAATCACATTTTCATCAATCTGGGGGTACTAAGTTCCCTAAGTCATGAGTCATTACTAATGAAATTTATCACTATCTATAGTTATGGGCATTATTCATATGTCATCAGACAGTATCATTATGTTGTTGTTGCTGTTGTTGTCGTGTCCATGATATGTGCAAAAACTAGATGGATCCGAAGCTGTCGTAGGCAGCTTTCGCTATACAGTATCATTATAAATGATACAAATACAAACATTAATGTATATTTCATTGTTCCTTTATCAGCGCCCCATGAATAGATATAAATGCATTTTGAATTTTTTAATACCTTACCATAGACGAAATGTGCTGATAAATGTGCCAAAATGTGCTCGTTTCGTATGCATACTAATGAACCTCATCGTTTATACTTAGTATAATTCTTAACATTGTCCATGAATCATGGAACATTTTTTTCGTCCTGGGCCATGATACTGCTTTAATTAGAAAAAATATCTTATAATGACCATCAACGGATTTTGGGAAACTTTGAATAGGGCTATAAGTAGTTGGAATGGAGTTTTACAGAAAATCAAGACTCGTTTTATTTGTTGTATATGGGTCATTTCTCTAAAAAATCAACCAAAAAAAGTTCGTTCTCATCTTGACTACCTCCGGTTTTCAAAACATATTAATGAATGATACTTTTTGACCTTATTCTGAAAAGAGATTTAGATTTTTCAAAAATATTTTTTCTTAGTTGAGGAGTTGTGAATTTTTAAAAACTTTTTCTTGAAAATTATTTTTTCTCAGAAAAATATACTTTAATAAAGGTATCCTATGAAAACTCGAATATAATCATGGATGGATCAGCGGTTACAGGAGAAAACGTCAAAATATCGTCAAAAATTCTGTATATCTGATTTTTTAAAAAATTCTTGAATCTTTTTTTTATTATAGAAATGAATGTATCATATAATTTTAATGTAAATTTTATGAGCTTTTATTTGATAAAATTTATACATTTTCCTAAATTTCAGAAATATTTGAATCTCTTCAAATTTCAAATTTTTTAAAGATTAAAATCTTTTAATACAACATATATTGTTGCTGCATATTAAATAAAAATTCACAAAAAAATCGCATCAGCTTTTCAGTTACTTTCTTAGAAATTTTTAACAAAAGTTAAAACATTCTAAATAAAAATTGTCATTCAGTGTCTATGAAGATTACAGATTAATAAGTGTTTATTTGAAAGCTAGTTTTATGAACGTTAATTTGATATGCAACACTAATATATTTCAGAATAACTTTTTACAAAATTTAAAATTTTTAAAAAAATCAGAATTTTCTGAAATTTTGAAATTTTTAAAATTTTTATAGGAAAATTAGGTTCATAGAATTTAATTTAAAATTGTATGTTACATTACTTTTTAAGTAACCTAAAAAATATGTTATGACATATATTTTAAAAAATCAGATCGATACAGTATTTTAAACGATTTTTTACTTTTTTTTATCGATGATCCCAGTCATTTTCACAGGATACCTTAATCAAGGTATATTTTACAACAAGTATTTTTTAGAATTTTTTCTAATCCAATGATCAAAATTTGTCAATGTTTTTTACAATTCTTTACCGGAAAAATTCATTTTTAATATTTTGTCTTGAATTAAAATATTGTATTAACGTTCTGAAAATTTTCTTTCCAATGGTAACTCTCTAAGCCCCATAGAAGTGAATTTATCACGTTTTTTGTTTTTTTTTAACTCATCAAGTAACCAGAAAATAAAAGCGGTTTTTTTTACAGTTTTCGGAAGTTTATAACTCCTAACAAAAGACAAAACAATTTTTTTTAAGCTAACAAAAAACTCAGATTGTCAAAAAGTACGATTCCTGAAAGCTTTATTCAAATGAAATATGGAAATTTGTGAGCGCCGCGTGTTGATTTGACATGGAATTGACAAATATATGCATAACAAAATCGAACGCTATTCCGACTGCTACTTTTTTTGGAGATCTTTGGAGGGCTGCCATCTGTTGTCAAATATAAAAACTTAATTTTACTACATTTTATTAAACCTTCATAATCATGTGGTGCTGCCATCTATACTATATATTTATTATAATTTTATTTATGAGAAATATTATACCTATATTCAATATTGTGCAAAAATTTTAACGAATAACGTTTCATTTTTATATTTATCTTTAAATGTAATAAATTTTTATCTAGAGCAAATATCGGCATATATCGGCATTTTATAAATAGAGAATAAATCATTCAAACTAGATCTTTATAGAACCATCGTTCAACTATGCAACTTGATAGGTGCATCATTTTTTAATTGGAGAACTCATATTTCATGGTCCGGTGACAAATGTCAAAATTTGATGTCTTTTCAATGAATGATAACTAATAATTTATGGCAACTATATATATAGAAAATTATTAAGAAATGGAGCAAAAACTACAGCCCCCTAAAAGTGTCCAACGATCGGATCATTTACCTAATCACAAAAGTTTCATGGTCTTGGTCTTAATATTACAGCATAATATTTGGTAAGCTCAGATTTCAGAAAGTCGATACCGAACAGGCCCGAGAAGTTTACGTTAATAATTTTCAAGAAGCCCTAAAATCCGGTCCAGTTAATGTATGCTCATTCAAAGATATATGAGAAGATTCATGAAGTAAAAAACGTAGATTACAACAAATTATTTATTGGTACAAATAGGGTACTTGACTGTATCGCTAAAATACCTTTCAATATTAAATTAATTATAGTTTGAACCCAAAAATAACAAACGTATATATTTTTTGCAAAATAAGTCTTTAAATAATTCATAAAAATCATTTTATCATTTGGCACTATGTTCCCACGTAACATTTATTCAACAATCGAGACTAAAAAAAAAAATTATTATCATCATTGAGAATTTCTGTTTCTACTCAAGACTTGAAACTTTCTATTTTATTTTAAAATTACGTTATACGCTTTTAGTTTTTTTTTACTAAATTTAGCAGATTTATAAGCCCAAAAGCACTTTGACACATTGAAACATTTGCAAACAAATCAAAACTTTTAAAAATTACTTCTTCGATTAGCTGAAAGAGATTTGGCAACAATAAAAAGTAAACATCAAAATTGCTTGTCGTCCGCCAATTCGAAAATAAGCTACGTTTTCAATTTATCAATAATTTGGGATAATTAACTCCTTTTAGAAACAAAAATGAGTAAGGGGTTTTTTTCAGGTGTCTTAGGTCCAGGGACGTGGTGCTTCCACTTTTTTACAGTTCCTGATTTTCCCGATTTAGTGACATTCCCTTTAAGTTTATCTCAAGAATCAATTCCCAGACTTAGGAATTGAATTTTTTTTTACTGCTGGACTACTGAAACCTATCTCGGGAGTATCTCAACTGTGAGATAGCTGGATTAGCAAAATCGTTTGTCTTTCCCAATAACAGAATAACCTGACTTTTTCAATTACAGAATTCTTAAATATGGAATCGCAAGATTTTGCTGAATATGGGATCGCCTACAGGATAGATGGAAATTTTACGACTGGGGAATTGTCCGTTTCCAAGACGATGGATCCTCCAAGTTTGCTGATTATTTGATTTTATCAATAATGCGATATTAGGAGTTTTCCAAGTATGGGATTGTAAGTTTGAAATTTGTTATTAATTTTGATAGTTGCTTAAATAAAACTTTGTGGCATCTTTGGCCTTCTAGGAAAAGGCTACCCTATCCCTTTGGGAAAATATATATATTTTTTACATGCCTTTTTAATCAAAATAAGAGAATTGGGAAGAGGAAGCTGCAGTTTTGATAACTATTAAAGCAATTTTTTTAATTTAAATAGTATTATTATTGTCATTACGTTTTCTTAGTCTAATTTTGGTATTACCTCCTTTCTTAACTTTAAAGAAACTTATTTATTAACAATTCTGTTAATTGTAGCTTAGATTCGTGCCAAATAAATTGACCATGTGCTTCTCAAATTATAAACATGACCTGTGTGTAAATGCCAAAGAGTGTATTTGCGCAGATTTAGGTCCAATAATTTTGAAATTCTTGTCTTTTAGGGTTCGAATTTTTGGGTTCCATATAAAGTATGACGACAGGAGATTACTTGGCATAATGACTGCTTGTTTGTAACTATTGTTTTTATTTATTTTACATTTCTAAATGACTGTAGCAACCTTATTTATGTGTTAGTTCCAATAAGTAAAAACAAAGCAGTAACCTTGTGTAGAAAGTACCTATAGTGGAATCAATTTTTTAAAGTAATTTTTCGAAATTTTTATACACTTTCATGGTCATCTTTTTTATACAACTAAATGTAATAATTTCATACCTTTTAGCCAAAAAGGTAAGGCAGTTTAAATTTATCATAAGGATGCCACAAGTTGATTAATAAATATT
Source organism: Oedothorax gibbosus (assembly GCA_019343175.1). Taxonomy (NCBI): domain Eukaryota; kingdom Metazoa; phylum Arthropoda; class Arachnida; order Araneae; family Linyphiidae; genus Oedothorax; species Oedothorax gibbosus. The sequence continues at coordinate 5,822 of JAFNEN010000611.1, forward strand.
TTTAGTATTTACAAAAACCAAAATATTGACATTTTTCTCCCATAAGTTGCTTATAATATTGCAAAGGGTTTTTTGGGTAACATCCCGATTCCCCAATGGCTTGATAAACCCAAAATGTACGGAAGGTTTGATCTAAACAAATCCTTTTTTTTAGCCATTAAATGTAATTATAATTATTACATAAAACCATACTTATCTTCAATATTTCCTTTAACTACTTACATATTAAGATTAACACATATTTTTTATATCATTTTAGGTTGAATTGAACTAAATCTGCAATTCTTTTGTCATATTGGTAGATGGTTCGAATTGAGACAGATTATGAAAGTATTATTAAAGAACATTGTACCTCTAAGTTATGGGAGTGATACCAACCCCAGAAGTTTGATCATTGTGATTCCTATTTTGATCACTTAAGTCAGAACAGAAACAGTGTGACTTATGAAGTGTGGTAGTAGGTATTCTAAGTAAGGTGGGTTTTTTTTAAGTTTTAAGTTGTGCGAATTTATATTAAATATAAATTATATTTGAGGTATAATAATAATTAAATTTATTCAACTGAATTATTTGTTAAATTGTTTTTGTGCAAACAAAGTGTGGTAACATATGAAATACCAATTTCTAGAAATAATCCTTGCAATAATTGTTTATGTGTTTTTTAACCATTGTAAGATAATCATAAGAACTTATTTTTCTACATTTTAGGATTTTAAGTTCTATTTAAATGTTCTAAATATCTAACTATATAGGAATGCAGTGTTGTTATTAATGTTTTAAGAGGATTCTCTATTGGATCAATTCAATATCAAATTTGTATATTTTTATAGTTTATAATTTTTATATATTTCTTTTTTATATATTTTAAAATAACTTTATTCTAAAGCTTCATCTAGTGCAATATGTACAATTCTACAAATATAATGTAATGAAAACTTTAGCCATTGTGTATCTAATAGGAAGTATTTTTAAAGAAACAAAATCCATTATATGTTTCATTATTTTAGTGAATAGGTAACATTTAAAGATTCAAAAGTATGAATGAAACAGCAATTATATAAACTACATCAGAGATATTTTAAAAATATCTTTAATGTAGTTTTTGTCAATAATACTGTTAGCTCCTAAATTTTAATATTCACCTGTAAACTATACTAAATTTGATGTGTACCAAAAATAGTCTTTTAAAAAAAAATAGTCATCATCTTGGAATCAGGTTTGCATTTATAAAACTTTTAGTATCGCTTAATTTACCTATCTAATCTCTTTCAAACTTCAAAGCTAAATTATCAAAAAAAATTCTTTGTAATTAAAACTATAGTATTTGAATACTAACTACATCTGCAAGTGATTTGAAAAATATTTAAAATTAAATTCCTTGCAAGGTTCCCACACACCTTAAAAAAATCCTGGCGCTTAAATTTTAAAATGGCTCTAAGGGTTCCTGAAATCCCCCTTATTTCCTTTTTAGCTTCCACACTATGTTTATAATGTAAAAAGTGGAAGGTATTTTAATCGTTCGCATCGTCTGTCCGTCACCCAACTACAAATGCTACAGGCAAACGTAAAGCATCAAAAAATTCGGCGCATCAAAATTAGAAGACATTGAAACTCTCAGAAATAAATTGGAATTTGAAGTGCTTCAATTATTTAAAAAAACTACAAAATTTAATGCTTATTTAAAAAGCATAAAAAGCCATTTTAATTAGAATTAAATCACCATTGCCATTCATAACAATGGCTCGAGGAACTTTATTTCTTTTACATAAAAAATTAAAAGAATTTTACTTTTGCGACATCAATCAGTTTGAAAATTTCACTCCCTTTTATGTGTGTCATTTCCGGGAAGTAACTGCTTAATTTTCTTTTTATAACAACGTGCAAAAAGTTCACTTTTTTATATCGTATTCATTCATAAATCGTTGCGAAAATGACACATTACGTGCTTACGCCACAGACAGTGCCCGAAAGTAGTACTTTCGGCACTAGTGCGGTAAAGTAAATATAAGAGTATCTGATTGGTAGAAAAACAAAATGATGTCATGAAACTCACTGATTTCTATTGGTTCATTACTTTTGCATTTTCTAATGTCTCCATGGAAACTACAAGTACATACTACAAAAATTATTAAAGGAAATTAAATAAGAAAAAAGGAATTCTGGAAGAAGATTCAACGAAGCTTCCTTAGCTGCTTTTTCAATGTAATCTGGAAAAGTTGGTCGAGCATCATTTCAAATTCATTTTCACCCATGTTCGGTGGCACTAATGTAAATACTATTTTAATTCAAAATAGAAAATTATTTTAAAACTTTTCTTTTACTACTTGGCATTTTGAATATCGCCATGGAAACTAAATGATGTCATGAAAATCACTCATTGGTAGAAATACTTTTTTGCACGTTATTATAAAAAATATTGTAAGCAAGCACGTGCCAAATAATACTTTATTAAGCTCTTGTCATTATTTCTCTCGACCTACGGTCTCGTGAAATAAAAGCCACTCGCTTAATAAAGTATTATTTTCGGCACTAGTTGCTTAAATAACTATTTATAAAAAAAAATTGCTAAAATAATATTTGAAATTGAACTCTTTTACTTCATTTAGTGTTTGTATATACCTTAAAAGTCCTTACTTTCAAAAAAATTATTTTTAAAAAAATTAGTTCTGTATTAGACTTAACTTTTAATTTAGGGTTGGCCCAGGTATGGAAACAATGTCACTAGTGTCCCAACAAAATAAGAAATAATTGGCTAATCTATTTTTAATCATTTTTATTTTGAAGATTTTTTTTTTTGTACTTTATATGACAGATGTATAAAACCTGTTTATGTACTGTACATCTATTTATATTTTAAATATCAGAAATTTAAACCAGGTATAAACTTTTAGTTTTTGTTACATCAATTGAAAGTAGGCTTTTATTTTCATGAAAATGAATGTATACTAACTCTGATATTATTTTTAAATGTAATTTTTATGTGTTCATTGTAGCTCTCACTCATGCTCAGTAAACTCATGCTGGTATCAGTTTTTAGGTGCAATAAATACTTGTTACAATAAGATATTTACTTTTTTTAATTTAAACTTATATACATAAATTAACAGAGTACACTTTTAGCTTTGTAAACGATTAATTAGTGTAACAATTGTTAAAACATTGATATTTCACAATATTAATTTGGATTTAATCGTAAAATTTATACATTTTCAATAAACCATTTCATTTTAACACCATTTCATTGGGCTATTTCAAAACTAATTACTGTTTTATTATAATTTATGAACTTGCATAGTTATGCAGTTCATCTAATCGGAGATTAAATTAACAATTCATAGCATCAACACAGAGGGTTCTTTCTGCTCCTCGAAATAGTCCAAAAAGGAAATAACATTAGTAGTTCAGAAATCCGCAATTCAGCTCGGAATAGTCTAAAATGTATATGCAGCCTCCATCTTGCGGTCATCGTCAGGTACCTCTACGAGGAAAGATAGATCATCTAAAATATACATATGATAAGTGAAATACAATATAATTTTTAAGTTTGTGGGTCTAATAAAATTATGTTGTTTAATCAAAGTTAACATGCTTCCATTTTATAACTATATATTGACACTTAAATTAATAATTACTTAACTATTTTAGTTTATTTAGGGGTAGGAGATATTCCACATCTCCTTAAACCTGAAGTGTCGCCATTGAATGCAAAGTACGAGGAACTACAGGAATGGTCTAAAGTTTGATTCTGATTCTGGTAGAGTAGACTTTGCAGTCTGATCTACCTAAACTGAATTGGACATCAGCACAATCATTTAAAGTAAAATTTCTTTTTGAACTACATTGCTATGTAACACTTAAAACTTATTTCACTATGATGATTTTTACTTCGTAATACCTGTACCTTAATTGAATTTTTTTTCTAATTTAATTTTTTTTATTTTCTAGGTCTAATCTAAAAATATTAGATTCTTCTTAAATATATTTGTTTTTAATAAAATGAAGATTTAAGAAATTTCCAATAACAATATTTTTTTTCTTTGTCAGATTAATATTGATTTTTTCTAAACCACCATCCTTACCACAAAATTCTTCATTTTCGATATTGTATCAGAGTCCTAAGGCAAGTCCTTTTTTAGTACAAAGTTATCGTTTGAATATAGTAATTCTGCAAAAAATATATAATATTAAAAAGCTATAATTTCTGCAATTTAATCAAAAAACGTTTTATTTTATGATAAACTTACTGTCTTATTTTATATTTTGTCATATGATTTACACACATCATATTAGAATTGATTTGTATCAACATTGTAATCATGTGTTCATATAAATTTGTTTTTTTTTTTAATTGTTTCGGTGTTATTTATAAATTTGACCACAAAAAATATTACCTTAAATCCTCTAACATTTATTATTTAATTTTCAAATGCAAGATGCTTCCAAAAAGTAGCAAACATAAATAACTATAGTGGTAAGTTTTAGATAGTTTATATTTTTCAAAAATTGCAAGATATGTTCTGTAAGGTATTTAAAAAAATAAAAGATTTTTTTTTAATTTAAAAGATTTGCTTTGCAATTTGCATTCTGTACGATTACAAGGCAAGCCTGCCTCCGGGGGCTGGGCAGCCCAGTCGGTTAGGCATTCGCCTAGCATGCGGAAGGTTCCAGGTTCGGGTCCGGGCATCGCCAAAATAACTGCTGACCTATAAACAGCCCGGGCAGCAAAAAATGTCCGACAAATATTACCCCATGTGGAGGGAGTGTATGTAAATATCCTTCAAAGTCCTAACGCTGTGTAGGATGTCGCCCTTAATGGTGTCGTCTCGTCACTTGACTGTGGTTCTAAAATACGATGCCCGTCGCCACTAGCCCTCGTATAGCTCTAGTGCGACGATAATTCAAACTAAACTAAACAAGCCTGCTTCCCCTCCCACCTCGTGTGGTTTTCCGGGAAACGGCAAGGGACGATTTTTTCTTTTTTCCCCCACCCTACTTGGGTTTGGAGAGCAGTTGCGATTCCCCTCGCAGCAGAGCCTCAAACAAGGTAGTTTTGGAACAGAGACACTCATGTTTCCTGACAAATCACACGAGGTAGTGGAGGAAGCCAAGCTTGCATTTTAATCGTGCGGACTATATAGCACCTCTCATTTCGAGCTGCTGCATGAAAGCTAAACATTTACCATCCAGTGCACTATTTGTAAAATTTAGTGAAATTATTTTTTGAATATTTAAATACATTTAGTTGATGTTTTAAAAGAATTGTATCAAAAGAAAACTAGTTCATACTTGAGTGAAAATAAACTTTCGTGAGGGCTGAAAATTCTAAAACGTTTCTGTAACAAGCACAAATCTTTCTTTTTATTGAATGTGTTGTAATGGTGATGGTTAAGTTAGTTTTAGATTATCTATAACAACTATATGGTTATAGGAGAATAATTTTAAGAAAAACTTATTTGGATTTTTAATTTATATATTTTTTTTAATCTGTAAAAATTTAAATAGAGGGTATTAAAAGGATAGTTTACTAAAGATAAAATGTCTTATTTCCTTTTGTTTTTCACACCGTCAAATTAATGTTACTATTGAGGGGTGGTGACCGGTGTTGTAGATAAATAAATGTTGGATTGATCAGAAGGTTTTTTTTAAGACATTTAATATAACTAAACACAGCACTAAACTACATAAAAATGAATAACAAGAAATTCATGGTTCAGGACATCACATGTCCTTTTTTCTTGAGAGTAGGAGTAAAAGTGATGTCTTGTTCGGTTCGAATCTCACTCGGAATGAATTTGTCCCGCCTTTATGATGCAGGGATTGGTTAAAAGAATATATAAGAATTTATACAATTGGGTGAGAAATTTGATTGACAGAACTTTAGTTTTAGTTCGTAATTTTGAAGGATTCGGGTGCAAAGAGAAGTACCGTGTGCAAAAGTTTTACTTCCCAAAATGGGTAGCCGAAACAAGGAAAGTTAATAGAAATTAAATTGAATAAGATTCACCACACTATATTAAAACATTTTAATACCCCATCTACAATATTTTTTTACTAATAACATGTTTTTATGCTTTTTCATTGTGTATTTTCTGAATGCAGCGCATAAGAAATTTGTGTGTGCCAGGGTTTCAACTTCTCCTTAAATTTTTAAATTAGAAATCCTGATTTAAGTGTTGTCTCCTAAAAAAATTATCTACTTAGAAAAGATTTCTATAGATTTGTAGGATCCTTTTTTATTAAGTTGAGATTTTACCTTAATCTTGGTTTAGCAAATGGTTAGTTGTTAAATTTTTGAGATTTTGCCTGTCTCTAAGTTTCATAATTTTTTAATTGTTGCTGTCGGCGAATTCTTTGATATTAAGGTTTTTTAACTTTACGGTGCCACAAACCGTAATGGTTGATCTTGGAGTTTGTGGTTTTATTTTTAACTTCATGATATAAGAGGGCTGTTTTTTATTCAACCTCTGATGGGCTATAGCATAATAAAAGGTTTTTTTTACCAAAAGTAAAGTACAATACTGTTTATTTCTCCATATAATCACCTTGACGATTAAAGCATTTGTCATATCTGAAAACAAGCTTTGAAATACCCTCTTCATAAAATGTAGTCGCCAATGATTTGAAGGTAGTTGTGACGGTTTCTTTGAGCTTAACGTCAACTTGGAAGAGCTACAATCCAAGCCACTATGCTTATCAATAATTCACTTATGATAAACCTTCGAGTTTTCCTAAACACTTGGTCAACTCGCTGAACAATACTGATGTTCATGAAGAAGGGGACCAAGGAAGCAAGTCTGTCGCTACAGACGGTATTGTTCAACGAGTTGACCAAGTGTTTAGGGAAACTCAAAGGTTTACCATAAGTGAATTATGGACTAGTAGTGGCTTGGAGGACAGAAAAAAATTGATGTAAAGCTTCCAAATTTACTTTTTTAAACGAAACCGTCACAACTTCCTCCCAATCATTGGCAGCTACATTTTATAAAGAGGGTATTTCAAAGCTTGTTTACAGGTATAATAAATGCCTTAATCGCCAAGATGATTATATGGAGAAATAAGCAGTATTGTACTTTACTTTTGGTAAAAAAATCTTTTTTGTATCTTGACCCGTCTTTTTGCTATAGCCCATTGGAGGTTGAAAAAAAACAGCCCTCGTACATATTGTCACAATTTATTGAGTTTTGCTGATTGTTGCAATTTTGCTATATAGTTGTTATTTTAATTGACTTATTGATCCACAAGTTTTATTTAATTGCTGGTTGATGATTAGGATTAAGAAATGGTTAAAGTTTTGAGATTATCAATATTTAACTACTGTTTGTCAAAAATACCAATTTCAAAAATTATCTATGATTAAAATAATTATTCAATCATAACGTGATATATTGATATCATGGTTTTATAATGGGCTGTTTAAATTAGTCATTTATTTTAGCTTAATTGAATATTTATTTTAAGAGAATACTAAAATAACTCCTTAAAACTTCTGAATTTTACTATTAAAAATAAAGTATGAACCCAAACGCGGATGTATTTATTACCAAACTGTTAAGATAGGAATTATAAAAATGTCGCAATTTTCGATTATGTGCAATGTATTTACTATATTATACTTGCATAGGAAATGCAAGACTGAAATAAAATAATAATTTGGGTTACATAAACTGTAGGGTAGAGTTATAATTTTTTGTTTTTATTTCAAAGGTTGAACCATGGTAAAAAGAAAAATTGCTACGAAATGCCTGGGTACCAAAACCTAACTACTATTTCCCACATCCCTGGAAAAAGAAACTTTCAGTTCAATTGGTTGAACTGATGTTGTCTAAAATTGACAACGGAGCTTATCGTAAGTTCTGCGTTCTCTTTGTACCATCTGGAACTAGCCAACAATCCTTTCCGGCAGGAAAAAGTTGGTGATATGAAAACTATAAGAATGCAGTTGAAGACAACAAGCATGAGAAAAAAATATTTTACCACCAAAATAGCATTTTAAACCTCGCAATTTACACCCATTGATGAATACTTAGACCAAAGCATTCCAGAAAAAATATTTTTAAAAAAATTATTGTTCAACAGCTCTCCTTGTATGTGCTATTTCTCGACACAAATGAACAATCAGCACAATCCTGAAAGAAGAGTGTTTGAAATTTATTATGGTACTGGAGAAACTGGATAAAATCATTTTACATAGCTTGCTAAGCTTAAACATCAATACTTATTTTTAATTGCCCAAGTTTATAATAGTTTGTATAGCTCTCATTGCCTTAATTTGGTAACAACTGGCACATGTGACAGTTCCTCCATTTGTAACTGCATAGGAATGATTGCCAAAACGTATGCTTTTTAACATGCCAAAGTGGCAATCACTGCTTCAAACCCGAATTAAAAACCTTCTAATCTGCCAAAAGCAAAGCATTTGAAGCAGCTGTCCGAAACAAGATAGATCAAAAGACATGATAGTGTGCACACCTTTTTTGAACTACTTGAACTGGTTATAAGCGCTTTGAATAAAATATCAACTACATGGTTAGATCGAAAGCCAGCATCAAATGCTAACAATCTACTAAGTGTCATTCAACAATGTTTTTGTATAATATCCTTATTTACATTCCTTTTTGTATATAATCCTTATTTACACTTCAAAAGATATTCAATTACAGGCTTGTATTAAGTGCTTTAAAGCCCTTATATAGATCTCACTGAAGCTGTAGAATCTAAAGAAAGACTTTCACACAATCTGTATGGAAAAAAATACATGGTTTTCACTGCCAAGATCTAATTTTAATTTATTTATATCTTACATTACTACTTTATCTTACTACTACTTTACTTTATCTTACTACTACTTTTACTACTTATCTTACATTACTACTTTACTTATCTTTATATCTACTTTAATTTATTTATATCTTCACATTATTTTCATCTGCGAGCAAGTTATGTGAACAAGTCAACAGTTCCATTAAAATGCCAAGAATTGTAGGGAGATTCGCTATGTGGTGCAAGGGAATACAGTGACAGGAAAAAAGGCCAGTGAATGCTTTGGTGGCATTTGGAAATTTGCAACGAAAAAAAAATTCCAAACTTTTTTCGGTTGCTCTTCATAATGGCTACATTATCAGGTACAAACGTTATGGTGAATGCTAGTTTTTAACTTAGTGTCGTAAATAGACTTGCCATGCTAAACGTTCATAAGAATGTTTATGTTAGCCCTGGATGAATTGGTAAAAGGACCTCATACTAGACATTCAAAACTTTTTGATATTAAATAAGGAGGAAGTGGGTTTTTTATTGTATAAAGTTTATAGTACTTTTTTGTTGTATTTTTTAGCTTTAACTTTTAAATTTGTTGTATTAAATTTATTACTTAGTTAGTTCCTACAAATTGCTATGATCTTTTAATATAAGATATATATATTCATTGTTGGCCTCGTTTATATGTTACCTACTTTTCATTTTCGAAAATTTGTGTTAATCAACTTTTTCTTTCTTTACTCTCACGAAATATTTTGTTAACACTGGCTTCGAATTTTATTGTATGGGTGCTTAAATTTCTTAATGTTTAATTTTTGTGCAATTAGTTTTGTATTTTGCTATTCAAATTTTTCCAAATTAAATCAATTTAAAATTGGTAACTTATTGTTTTATTTCTGTGCAATAAATTAGGTTAAATTGAATTTTTCCTATTTATTACACTTATTTTAAAGAACAAACCATTAATCATCTATTAAGTAGTACGCTCACTAGTTATATAAATAAATTAATTAATGTTCATAATTGAATTAGGTAATAGTAAAGTAACTAGATTATCCATGGAAAATTAAATTTAAAATAATCTTAATTAAAAACAATTTAAATTAAAATTAGATCTTGGCAGTGAAAACCATGTATTTTTTCCATACAGATTTCAATATATCATTAAGAGATGTTAATCAAAGGATGGTCAAAAGGAGCTACTTTATTTAAATAAACATGTAAGACTTATACGCTTAAGTAGGATGATAATGAATTTAAATTTCTTAGCTCTTTTTAGAAAACCTATTGTATTTTATATCATAAAATGTTCATACAAAAAGTAGTGAATTGCTTAATTTAAAATTTTTGAGTTCAAGGTTTTAAAAAAATTCTATTTTTTATAATGAAAAAGGTAATTAAAAAACAGACTTGGCTAAAATTGTTTTTGGGAAAATATACAGGAATATTTGTCTATTAATTTTCAATATTGATAATCAATTTGTATATGATGCAACAGATTTTGTAAATGCTGCAGTTGCAAGTAATGTGAAAATCCTCGAGATGTCAAAATCCAATATGCAAATGATAAATGAAGAGTTGAATTTAAATGATGTATTTTCCAATTCAGAAGCCAAAGAAGGAATTAAAAAACACTTTTGGGAAGTAATTGAAGGAATTACCTAACCCTGTAAGTTATCAAAAACAAAATTTACCACTCAAAGCCAAAATAAGTTACTGAGTTGACAATTCGAATTGGAGAATGGGTACTTGTGCAATATGACAGGCAGCATTATGGGGAAGTCAGAGCCATCAAAAACAATGAATACTCAGTGTTAAAGCAGGGAGAAATTGGAAATGGCCTGATAATGAGGATGGAATTTTTTATTCGCTGGACAAACTAATAAAAAAACTTAGCACACTTGCAAAATAAAAAAACTCTCTTTTCATAATAACTACGTACATTTACTGTTTTTCCTTTTTATAATGCAATTAGGTTTGTGTAGTTTTGTACAATAAAAATGCTTATTTAACTGTAAAGGAGAAATAAATTACCATTTGAATCAATGTCTATTGTAACATCAGTCACATAAACTTAAAAAATTTTACCCTTTAGGTTTATAAGTTTCTTAAAGAAACTAATTGTTTTCATAATGGTTAAAATCTCTACCTGAGTGGGAAATTTTATTTTTAGGCTTTGTGTAATTGGTTTGAGGCCCAGTGGCTTAGTGGTAGTGCTTTGCATCGCCACGCCACAGGTTCGGGGATCGAGTCCCGGATTGGGCAAGGTTGACTCAGCCTTTCATCTCTTAAGTGGGTCGACAAAATGAGCACCAAGCTTGCTTGGGCACTAAACACTGGGGGTTCCGCATGAGGCTGACCATCTTACCGGGACATATGCCTAGCACCCCAGAGCCCTCGGTCACGTAAGCTGGAATGGGCACGGCAGGCCTTGGCCCATTTTCCCAACTCATAATTTTAAAGAAAACTACCCCTGGGGAAGTGAAATAAATATTCATATTTTTTTTACTAACTAATATTGTATGGTATAATCTGTAAATATTTTGTTATTACTGACTGACACTTTGTATATATTCTTCAATGAATTCAATGACTTTTTTTTAATCTGTGAGAAAATCTGAAGTTTTGTTTCTGAACTCAATTCCAGATGGCAGCATATGAAAAGAATTAAATTTTAAGGATACGTTAAAATTTATTAACTTGGTAACTAAATTTTAACTAATTAGACTTATCAAAGTAAGGTAATGGAAGCTTTTTAAATTTCGGGAATAGTATTTATCCAGTTAAGGGCCGACAGGTCATTTATTATGCCACGTATGAACTTCATTTTACTTTCTGAAATTAAATTTATAATTTATTTTATTCGTTTTAAATGAGAGATTATTTTGTAAAGACAAAGTAACACATATAAAACTGTTGCGCCGAGGAGTTTAGTATAATTGGTTTGAAGATAATTTTAAATAATGTAAACGATGTTTATCTTAATGTCTCTTAGGTATAACACTATTCATGTTTTTTTTTATTTATATCCTAATTCTCACAAAAAAAGAATTTGTATGTCTAAAATTTGTTTGGGTAGCATCCATTTACTCAATCATAGTAGTTAAGATTAATTTTAAAACCAAAAAAGTTAAATTTTTGTAGCAGAATTTTTAAGTTAAAAGTTTAATCAAAATGTAACGTCAGTCACCATGGATTGTCCCCTTCATCATATTTTTTGTCACTTACAAAGTCCTTTATCAGAAAACTTTTTATAGAAATACCAGTAGCATAATGATTTGAAGATTTCACTTATTGGGAGTCGAATGGTTCTATCTCGCCCATGTTAATTTACCTAACTTTAGGAACGTTTTTCTCATGAACTATATGAGATATCATAATGAACTTTTTTTATATTTTGTTCCTTACATATAGCTCTTTGATTTAAACTGAGGATATTTCAAAGTTTAAAAAAAATACTAGTACAGTGATTTTTTTTAAATATGTATTTAAAAACAAAAATATATCAGATTTAAAGTTATATAATATTTTTTTGAGCCGAGATATTTCAAATTCCTCAGTTTAAATAAAAGAGCTATTAATAGGGAATAAATAATAAAAAAAACATGTTGATATCTTTTATAGTTCCTGAGAAAAATGTTCCTAACTGTTGAAATACCTTATATTTCAGGTAACGCAAAAGAAATGTAAGGTTTAGGTAAGAACTGATGTTCAGAGTTTCTCAAAAATGCTTATAAAAAGAAAACCACCAAACAGAAATTGATTATATTGGTCTTAAATTAAAGATATGTAGAATTACAAAAAAAAAGCTAAAGATATGTAGCTAAATATAAAGATATGTAGAATAACAAAAAGGAAAAACATAAAATCGACATTTTTGAACCAAACACCCATCCGACTCCCCTTAAGCATAAGGTAAGGTAAGTTTGAATTATCTTCGCAAGGGTTATTGGCGACGAGCGTTATCATAATTCTTAAGAATAAAATTATCCTATATTGAAGTTTATATATAGTTTCCCAACTCATAATTTTAAAGAAAACTACCCCTGGGGAAGTGAAATAAATATTCATATTTTTTTACTAACTAATATTGTATAGTATAATCTGTAAATATTTTGTTATTACTGACTGACACTTTGTATATATTCTTCAATGAATTCAATGACTTTTTTTTAATCTGTGAGAAAATCTCAAGTTTTGTTTCTGAACTCAATTCCAGATGGCAGCATTATGAAAAGAATTAAATTTTAAGGATACATTAAAATTTATTAACTTGGTAACTAAATTTTAACTAATTAGACTTATCAAAGTAAGGTAATGGAAGCTTTTTAAATTTCGGGAATAGTATTTATCCAGTTAAGGGCCGACAGGTCATTTATTATGCCACGTATGAACTTCATTTTACTTTCTGAAATTAAATTTATAATTTATTTTATTCATTTTAAATGAGAGATTATTTTGTAAAGTCAAAGTAACACATATAAAACTGTTGTTTGAAATTTAAATATTGGACATATGTGTCGCCTTTACAGACTAAAGGCCCAGAAAAATATTGATAGACCAGAAAAATAGTGGCCCTACGGAATAGAAGATTTTGTGTATGATTGTCATTGCCTGTAAAGTAAGCTCATGTGTAAATCAAAAGCAAGCAAAAATGAATACAATCATTAATTAACCTGTTAATTTTGTTTAATTAATATATTTTCACTTTTTATTTCTAGGATTTTCTTTAATGCAAGGTACCAAATTTATAAAATTAACTAAATGTCAACAAGAAATTAGCATAGAAGCTGTTATAATTTAGAAAAATAACTCTTGTTCAGATGTCCTTGATCAAACATCTGCACACACACAAGGAGAAAAAAAAATCGGATTTAGGAGCATTAAATCCTAAAATGCACCCTGGAGAAGAAGAAAGATCCGCTCGCTCCTATCGATTTTTGCTCTATCCCCAACGTGATGCAATATCTGCCGCCATGTGATGCGGATGGCGCAACGCCTACAATTGAATCACGTTGTGCAAGAAGCCCTTTGTTCGCTCAACTCCACTCTACTCCGCATTGAAAACGAAACCTTCTTTAAATGCCACTTTCGGGGTCGACTAAATGAACGAGTTTTGCATTAGCGAAATATTTGGCGTGGTCAGCCGGCTGTAATTCGATCGGACAGAATATTTAATTCGTTGAAGGTAAAAGGTCGAATGCTGAGTTGGCTTTTGATTTTCTCCCTTCTGGATCGTAGACTGTTGTTAAGGGGATGGTGTTGATCGAGGTTTTGAAGGAAATTATAATTTTGCCGCCATAATTAAATTTATATTTCGATTATTTAATTTTTAAAAAAAAATCATTAGTAATATTTTTCATTTCTCCGAAATTGTTGAACTCCTAAAACTGAAATAGTAAATTTGAAAAATCTTTTGATTAGTGATATTTTTTTTAAAATTTGGTTGCCATGCATAAATTTTCGTTTCTGTTGACTTGTTCAGCGAATACACATTTTTATTTTTCTATCTGGTGACAAGCTACAAATAAAGAAGGCTTTTATTTTTCCTCCACCATTTACACACAAAAATTAAAAAGATATGTTTTGATTTTTATCCCCATTGCTGATTTAAATATTCCTATCTGAAAATATGCTCATCTTTAAGAGAATTTTACTAGTAATATATTTGCGCGGGAAAAATTTTACAGAAACTCGGGGCGGCTCTCACTCAGCGAGACTTTTACTGGCAAAATGCCAAACCTAATTACCCCGGCTTTTCTCAAAGATTTTTTTACTATATCTTGCCGAAATGCGTAAAAAAGAATATTCTTCATTTTTTACGCTTCGTTTTGCTTTTTCTTTTTTAATTTTTTTCCTGACTAAACTAAACCCTTTCCAGACCATTTTGAATGAGCATCAATTTTTGCCCGGCTTCCTTATTTTTTTTCCTTTCTTTCGGGTTGCAAGTATTCTTTTTTTTTGTTGGCATCTTCTTTTCTGGAATGCAGTTTTCTTTTCTAGACGCCGCGGTGGCAAAGGCATTACGATCGTTCACCTGCTCGTTCAGGAACTTTTGAGGCATTCGTCAGTTAGAAAAAAAAAATCTGAAACCTCTAACAATAGAAACTACACTGACAGCAGAGAAAATCAGACGCAAGAGCAGACTTTTAACAACTCCACTCTTAGACTTGGCTGATTTTGTAGAGTCGCGGTAACCATGTGTTGAGGGGTTACTATGTGTGGCTGTTTAGCCTTTTCTAAGGCTGAAGAAATTTCTGCTTTCTATCCTGGTTAGAAATAATATTACGAATACCCTAATTTTGATAATTTATTACATTTTTTTTTTTTTAAATTTTCGTATTTAAAATTCAAATTATCGATATGTAGTTTTTGTAATCGAAATCTAATTTTGAAATTCAATTTAAATTTTCTCTTAATCGAAATGATAATATATTTTTGAAAGGCTAAGAGAATTCTTTAAGAAGTTATATTATTCTTCATTTTATTTAAATTCGCTAATATTCTTATGCGAAAAAAAATCGAAATGATTCTTTACGAATAAAGTGACATTTCTTTAAAAAAAATCCTATTAACTGACTTTTAATAGTAATTCTATTTTTCATTTTATTAAATTCGTGGGTCTAATAATTACAGTTTATTATCTTTCTATTGTGTAAGAAATAAGATGCTTCTAAACTGGACATAGCTGTGCTATGAAAAGCCTTCATTTCCTCAATCCTTATACGTTTCCTAGAAAGCCTTGAAAATTCTTGGGAATGGAAAATTCTTTCTCGGAATGGGTTTTATTTTCCAGGCACCGCAGGAAAATTCCTGGAAAGTACTTGTAAAATCTTAAAAAAATGCAATGTAACATCCTAGATTTTTAATTATTCTTTTTCCAAATTGACCTTTCAAAAACTATTTGTCCAATGCATTTTAAATGCGTTTGTAAAACATAAGCAGTAGGTCTCATGGAAAAAATATTTTCTTCTAGATTTCGGCTCTTTATTAATCTGTGTGGTACACTTGATTTTTTTTTCGAAATAATTTTCTTTAAAAATGCCGCCTAGTGGCTGAGAGGTATTACATGTCCGCCTTTTAGCCCAAGTTTGCGGGTTCGAGCTCCGGCTGAGTCGTCAGATTTTCTGGATGGGTAAATCGTGGGCGCGCATGCATATACGAAAATCCCACCTAAGGTAAAAAATTGCACCAATGAGAATCGTACTTTGGAGTGACGTAATCATATGCTTGGCGAGTTTTGAAACCGTTTGGGAGAAATTAAACAGGGTTTCTAAATTGTACCTGATCGTGTGGGATGGTGTTTGGTGGTGGTGACTGACAGCTCTGGGGAAAAACAGCATTATGCTATTTTTTTTAACTTAGTTATTTACTAATTTTAAAAAAAGAACGGTCCTCGTTCTCATTAGTTATTTAAAGAAATTTCGCTATATATATTTTCTGCTAATTGGTTAAAAAATTCACAAGGAACAATAAGTAAAATAATTATAAGTATCTATATATATAATACTCTTATACGGCTCCCAAATTTCCTTATATTTCTATCTCTGGAATGGCAACAATCGAAATGAACAAAAATACTACTAATTTCAAAATGGCCGACTGAAAACAACAAAAAAGTGTTTGAAACAACAACTTTAGGATAGAATCATAAGTTTTAAATTTAATACATAATATTAGGGACGTATTAAAGTTTGAAAATTTAAATATTATCGACTGAACTACAAAACTATCTAAAATAAATAAAATAAAAATGTTCTGTCTTCTGTGTTGTGGTCTGTTTCCATCGTAAAAACCTATTTATAGTCCACAGATTCGAAATTTTAGAAGATTCCCTTAATACTAGTTGCACGAGGCTTAGTTTTATTTCGTTCATTTGAGAATTCGATTTGAAAACAACTTCGCCAAATCACATTTTCTTCTGAGCCCTAAAAATTAAAAACTTTACAACTAATTCAATGTTATTATTTGCATTCTTCAAACATTATTTGAAATATTGCATTCATGAGTAATCGCAGTCTCATCCGATTATGGGTTTGAGATTTTATGGTTTTGTGCTGCATGACAATTAGCAAAGTATATTAGCTATACTGAATTATGGTATAAGCCTCGCCAAGCATTAGTGTGTTGTCTTTTTTGCAATACTGCCACCGCAATATTAACAAATCCATAGCAATTTCTTATGAATATTTATTAGCTGTCGTTTCGAGTATTGTTGGCTTAATGGTGTGGTAGTATATCTTTTATCGCAAATATTTCAACGGAATGAGCAAAAGGTTTATTATTTATAAATGTGATGCATTTATGAGTGCATTTTACAGCTATTTTCATTGAATTTTAAGGCAATGTAAGATTTATATTTAAACAGGAACATAATAAGTTATGATCGCTTTAACAGTAATATGGTACACAATTCAGAATCTATTGAGTAGTTTTTATTCGTGAAGAAAAGTATAAAATGCTATTGTTAATAAAAAAGGGAAAATAAAAATTGTTTTTAAACATAGTTTCTAAGCGTTGACGGTTACCAGTGGTTTCCAATTTATTTAAAAATGGATCATATTCAAGCAGCGACATATTTCACAATGATAACCATAATTTAAGCATTAATTTGTAATTATGTTATTTTAAAAGGATACTAAGAGGTTAACCTAAAAGACATGTCCGCTTTGGCACCAGTCGAAAATGTCGCAACTCAAATGATACAAACGAGCGTTTGCCAATCTGTGAAATTACAACAATAATTATTAAAATGCTATTAAAACTAAATGTCTCTGAGAGAACATGAAAGATTTTCGTATTAAAATTATCTGGGATTTTGGGATCATAGATCGTAGCGATATTGTTAAATAATAAAATCGAATTCAAGTTTCCGCAAGTTCAAATGTACAAAAATAATTAGAAAGGTCTTTTATAATTAGATTAATAATTAAATATACGATTAAGAATCTACGATGAGAAATGCGATTACTTTTAAGAAGTAGCAATAAATTTCTAATACAACTATAATAGAAATGACTATTTGATAATTTCGCTTAAAATCGATCTGGTGATTTTCGTAGTCATGGTGCATAATACAATTGCGGGGTTACACATTGGGGGAAAGCGCTGTCTTAGGTTACCTAGGCTAGACTAAATATTCATAA
The DNA here is from genome assembly GCA_019343175.1 of Oedothorax gibbosus. Lineage (NCBI taxonomy): Eukaryota > Metazoa > Arthropoda > Arachnida > Araneae > Linyphiidae > Oedothorax > Oedothorax gibbosus. Next base: position 23,722 of record JAFNEN010000611.1, read on the forward strand.
CGGTGCGAGCGAAGCGAGCCGTCGCGAAGCGATCCAAAGGGAACTGCGCAAGCAGTTCCCGGGGGTTGGCGAGCGATAGCGAGAAGGGGGCGTGCCCCCCTAGTTATATTGAATTTTTTTGTAGTAAAATCAAGTTCCCTTTAATTTTGCAATATGTGTTTTTTGTATATTATGTATCTATATATTCGTATGAGAAATTTCTACAGCTATTCATGTTAAGAAAAAAATCTTTAAAATATTATCAATACAAAATGACAATTTCTAAAAATATACGCCACTAAAACGGTATTTCCTCAACTTCAATTTAAATAAATCGTATCCCGGACCGTCCGGTTTTGGCGCGAAAACCACGACATCGGCGCCGGCCGGATTGATCGGTGACGTCACTCGGGTGAATGGCTGGCATTTCGCTAGAGGATGTCTCGAAATACGTCTCTTCCACATATTCCGGGGTGAACTTGAACTTCGAGTCGGAATTTGATATTGACCGATATATTCCGGAGTTACGATGGTGACGTCACCCCGTGTGGGATGGGGGCGGAGGTGATTAGAGAGGTTCCAGGGATTGGAGTAACGCGTTACTCGTTGTAACAGTTACTTTTTGCAAGTAACGTTGAGTAACTCCGTTAGATTTTCAGAAAGTACCTGCAACTTAGTTACTTTTTGTGGTAACAATATATTTCGTTACTTTTCCGTTACTTCTTACACCGCTCTTCACGGATATTTTCGGCGTTCGGTTAAAATTTAATTATTTGAAATGTAACTTTTGACGGCGTTGGATTTTCGTTCTTATATTTTTTCGGATTTTCTCTTATTTCTTTAGTCTTGGTTCTCTTTGAAAAACGGTAAGACGGCATATTTTCAGTTTTTCTTTTAACATGAAATTTCTAAAAGTAACTGTGATTCGTTACTTTTCAAATTAAGTAACTGTAACAGAGTTACTTTTGTAATTAAATAACTGTAAATGTAACAGAGTTGCATTTTAAAAGTAACTTTCCAATCCCTGGTTCATTCGAATGTAGTTTCGGTTCGGAATGCAGAACAATCAGATTTGTTGTTTTTATTTTCAGGTTAAAGTTTATGTAAAAAAAGGGTGGGGAACTTGGGCTACTGCGTTTTTTAAATTGTTAATGTTGAGTGTAGACGTGGTGTTCGATTTTTTTTTGTTGGGGGACTTGTAATCGTTTGCGGATTTGGAATTGCGGACTGAGACGATAATTTATTTATAAATTCCTGAAGTTTTTTTTTTTTTGAATAGCCGTGATCAACGGAAGTAACATATCGTTCTTTTTAAACTGTGTTGTAGTGTTATTCGAAGTATTGCAGAATTGTATGAAAACTAAGAAATTCGTCCTTTTAGCTTCCACACTACGTTTATAACGTAAAAAGTGGAGGAAAATGTTTGTGTGGATTAAAAGAAAACTGCAAAATTTAAAGCATTTTTAAAAAGCATAAGAAGCTATTTTTATTAGAATTAAATCACCATTGTCATTCACAACAATCCCTTGAAAAACGTTATTGCTTTTAAATAATAAATTAAAAGAAGTTTATTTGCACGACATAAATCAATTTGAAATGATGTCAAATATATTCCACAAAGAGATTCTTGGATATGAAATGTTTTGCTTCTATTTAAAAGCGAAGAATATTACATATTTATTCTTTGAATGTAAATTAATTTAGCAAAACGATAAGAAATAATTATAGTATTTTTGAACGATAATAAATGGAACCAAATTTAGCGTGTAAATGTTTGATATAGAATTAATACTGCGTTTGGCCCCTTTTTTTTCTTGTTGAACACAAATGTTATGTGGAAGCAGGCTCAATGACATATTATATTACAAACCTACTTTTTTTTAAAGACAAGCTGAGAGCGGGGCCATTATTTAAAATAACATGTAATGAATTTGACTATATACTCAAAGTATCATTATATTTCATTGAATTTTAAAGATGGTTAAAAAATAGACATCAAGCTTTTGGATATCTCAAGGCTATCAAATGAAGTTTAGAAAAAATATGCGTACATTTTATCTTACATTTTGTCATTAATGTCTTACATCAAAATTGCTTAAACTTTATAAAAGCTTATTATTATTATTTTTAATTTAATATTTTGACAAATTTATTGCAGGATTTTGTTTGTTAATATTTTAACAACGACTCTGACTCATCTCCGCCATTTTTTGAAAAAATAGTTACATGTTAATCGAATTTACTATTTCCTTTCCGGCTCTAGTAGAAATACATTTAATAATGAAAATACGCATTTAGAGAATACCACCACGGAAATAGACAAAACGCAAATTGAGAAGCTATTTTAAAGTTTGCGTGGGTGTTAGGGAATTTATACTTCGATCTGCGCTTTAAATGCTTAACGGTGCATGTTTAATATATATATAACTGTGGGATGGTATATAAATTGTTATATATTATATATATATATATATATATATATATATATATATATATATATATATATATATATATATATATATATATATATATATATATATATATATATATATATTATATATATATATAATATATTATATATAATATATATATATATAAATATATTATATATTATAAAATTATATAATATAGATATAATATATATTTATATTATATATATATTATATTATATATATATAGCATCGATTTCTCAAGATATTTTAGTAGTTAACATAGTAAATTTATAGAATGTTTGTCCTTTGATTTTGGGACATAAAACATTCAGTTTTTGTTAATAGGGGCGTTCATCCTTTATTAATTTGATGTGATTTATATTGGCGCAATTTTCTAAGTAATTTTTATTCCTATACAGTTTTTTTTTAGAACTGTTAGCTTTACCGGGCTAACTTTTTTTCTTACCGAAAACCTTCACTAGGTTGGAGTAAGTTCTATCTGGAGAATTGCGTCCTTGTTTTCTAGTTCGATAGTTTTTTGTGAAATAAACTCTCTTGGAGCAATTAGTTTTTAGTCGCAATTATATTAGACAGTCCTCAAAACAGCCTTATTTTCATGCACTGACTAAATCTCGTCATCGGACCACAAGTTTAGGATATAATAAGTAGTAATAACTTATTCAGCTAGTATTGACAAATATCCTAGTTGTGCAAGTCGCCCTTATCGGCAAAGCTTATTGGCTGCTCGAAAAAGCTGTTTTCCAAAGTCAAGCCATCAGCTATTCAGCCATGCTGATTGACCAAAGATACTCTAACCAGGATGCAGCATGGCAGTCTGTTTGGCACGACAAACTCGCAAAGCAAGCCTATGATATAACCAACCTATATAACCTATGATATGCCAACTTATATAAGGTTACTCCAAAATTGGGATTAATTGTAAGCCAATTTGGCTTAGCCAAAAGACCATGTTAAATGTCCAATTATTTGCTAATAGAATTTGCCCTGTGTATTATTTCCTAAATGATTCTCAATTGCCTGGATAGTGTTTTGGTCAGATAAAATTATCAAAGTTGTCTGAAGCTAACAGCTAGTTCGTTGACTAGCGTTCGACGTTTTCCAAATGTCCAACATCGACTTTTAGATCGAGCATTTTCTGCGATAGATTTACTATTGGGGTAAATTCCTATATGTGTAATCCTGAAATCTGGTATTGTCGCAAAAGTATCTCGCAATGTTTTACAAATGACAAATGTCGAACATCGTCGAGCACTTTCCAACAGATTTTGCTATTGGGGTAAATTGTGATCCTGAAACCTGGTATTGTTTCCAATGTATCTCGTAACATTCTCAGAGGTGACGCGCAATGTCGACTTGCAGACACCCCGTTTTTTTTCTTTTTTCCCCTTGTCTTAACCTTGAAGGGGTTCTTAAGGGCCCCTTTATCCAGACAGTTACAGCTCCTAAAGACCCCAAAATACTCCAGTAGAATTCTCGAAGTTGATCAAAGCAATTAGCTAGTTCGTTGACTTTAAGTTGTAAATCGAAGAGCAATGTTTTACAAATGTCGAACATCGTCGAGCACTTTCCAACAGATTTTGCTATTGGGGTAAATTGTGATCCTGAAACTTGGTATTGTTTCCAAGGTATCTCGTCACCTTACAGGCTACAAGGTACAGGCTACAAGGTACTCGTCGCCTGTACCTTGTTTGTACAAGTACTTTAAGTTGTAAATCGAAGAGCAATGTTTTACAAATGTCGAACATCGTCGAGCACTTTCCAACAGATTTTGCTATTGGGGTAAATTGTGATCCTGAAACTTTGTATTGTTTCCAAGGTATCTCGTCACCTTACAAGGTACAGGCTACAAGGTACTCGTCACCTTACACCAGTTACAGGCCTAAGTTTCCCAAAATACTCCCTTAAAATTCTCAATGCTGTCCAATGCAATTAGCTAATTCGTTGACTAGTTGTAAGTCATGGATTAATGTTTTTTTAAATGTCCAACATCGACTTTTACTTGGAGCACTTTCCAACAGATTTTGTTATTGGGATAAATTCCTATATGTGACTCTAAAACCTGGTATTGTTGTCAAGGTACGTATCTTGTAAAATTTTCCAAGGTGACACGTTATACACGTAGCAGACAGACAGACAGACACCCCGTATTTTTGTTTTACTTTTCTTTCTTGTCTTAACCTTAAAGGGGTTGTTAAGGCCCCTTAATCCAGACAGTTACAGGGCCTAAAGACCCCAAAATACTCCCGTAAACAGGGGTTAAGAGCCTTGGGGAAGAAGACGTCCCAGAGAGCCAGACAAGACGGCCTTATCCAACAAGGCGGGGGAGGCAGTTCCAAACCATTACTTTTTTGCGAGTTCCTAAATGTTTCAAGGTTTCTCTCTAAAACTCTGGCCCGGGATTATCTTCAAGAAGAATGACATCCTCTCTGTAATGCGCGTAACCCCTCGCTATAAACAGATCATCACGGCGCCCAGGACTCAGGGAAACCAAAATAAACCTCGGCACCCTTGTGTGTGTTTTTTCCCCTTCCGAAGTCTGCGATTTCGAAGGCATGCGAAGGAAAAGAACAGCAGGCTGATTTTCAACAGTTCCTACCTCGTACAAAACTCAGAACAAGCAAAGCCTGACCGTTCACAAGTCCGGTTTTAAACATAGAAATACCTTCTGTTTAAACAGTACAAGTATTGTATATAAAAAAGGAATGACAATATTGTGTTATGCATTATTATTTGGTTAGGTAAGTTTGAATTATCGTCGCACTAGAGCAACACGACTTCATTTGTATGCCCTTTAATTGCAGTGGATTTTATGCTAGATTTTTGATCCTCCAATATTTTCAGGGTCTGGAGAGCGTATTCGTAAGGCGCTTGCCTTGCATGGGAAAGTTTCCAGGTTCGGCTCCCGGGTATTGCAAAATAGGGCCAGCCAGCTTTTTATATGTGGCTTTTATGCAATCTATCTGACTAAACTATAACAATTTCCACATTCTCATTATATTTAAGACTAACAGTGAATTAGTATTTGTTGAATATCAAACTATGGATTCAATTTTAACCAAATTAAAAACAAACTGAAATCGAACACGTATGTAATAAATGTCAGAAATTTAAAAATATACTGCCTGGGTCAGATTTTTGAACCCGTTTAAAATTGGTAGTAATGGTATAAATTGGTACCTGCCAAATGGTTCTAAATATGTGGTTCTAAAATAAATGGTTCTTTGCCAAATAGCTCAAAACGTCGAAAGATGGTGTGTGAACGTTGAAATTTGGTCATTATTTCAGGATATGTGCTACCTAGGAAAACTCTTAGAAATTCATTTAATTTTCCAAATCCTGGAAACTCGTTAAATTTAATTGAAACTACTGAAAATATCAAAAGTAGCAATTTAGCCCCTATAAATTTAATATTTTCTCAAAATGATCTAGAAACTAATTTATTCCAGTTTATTCCGTCCAAACTTAACTTTCAATATATTCAAGGTGCACTAGATGCACAAGGAAGTCAGTGCAAATATTCGTTTATTTCTTCAATTATAGGTTTAATATTCTAGAATATACTTAAGTTTATTCTGAAAACTGTACTTGTGCACAGTTGCGCAGTATAGTTTTCACATAAAACGTTTAGACAAAATTAGCCTAAAAATTTTAAATGGACTCTTTGCTTAAAAACCTCAAAAATAAATTTAGTTGTTTTTCCTGCATGCAAAGTGAGGCAGTAGGGAAACAACATTGGGGGATTTTTTCCTTAATTTTATAATTACATAATTTAGTAAATTTTTAATTAATATAAATTCACTGAATTATATTTCTTAAAAATTTAAATAATATATACATTAATATAAGTAAAGTTTAAAAAAAAAAAAAAAAACATTGAGAGTTTCATACTATCTCAACCTCACACGCCAATGTCGTTCCCTTACTTACGTACATTACATGCAAAAAAAACAACTATAAGGTCAGGAAGAATATATATATTTTTTAATTTAACCCTAGTTTTTATTTATCTATTTAAAATTATTATTTTTATTATTTAATTTCTGTTTTAGACCATGTAGATTTTTTTTAACAGAACAACCTATCGAATAAACCAGGGATGGGAGTAAGGCGTATACTTGTAATAGTTACTTTTTTTCGGCAACACCAAGTAACGCCGTTAGATTTTTCAGAAAGTAAATGTAACTTAGTTACTTTTAGCGGTAACGAAAAATTTCGTTACTTTTCCATTACTTCTCACGCAGCTCTTCACGGATCTTTTCAGTAGCTCAGCGTCCATTTTAAACTTAACTATTTAAAATTTAACTTTTAAAAACGTTGTATTTTCATCATTAGCATTTATTTTAAATCTTGGTTCTCTGTGAAAAACGGTAAGATGGTTAGTGCTGGTTTCTTATAACTTGAAATTTCTTAAAGTAACTGCAATTCGTTACTTTTCAAATAAAGTAACTGTAACAGAGTTACTTTTTAATTAAGTAACTGTAAAAGGGTTACTTTTTAAAAGTAGCTTTCCAATCTCTGAAATAAACTAATGTTAGTGATAATCAAAACAGGAACATAAATCCACTGTTCTCTAAAATTATTATTTTTATTTCCCTCAAAAAGTCTGTCTGTCTGCGGCTTTTTCCCTCGGAATAGGTACCTTAGGGGTAATCACCGGCGTAACTCGGGATTCTTCGCCATTCGAGGTGACGTTAAATGACATCCCGTGAGTCAGGCTCTGAGGAGAGGGTCGTCTTTTAGTTAATTGAATGGTACTTGTGACGAAACAAGTATGTTTAAAACAGTAACTGATACTGAGAACCAGGGCTTGGTAAATTTAAATTCCTTTTAAATAGTATATCTGTTACAGTTATAGCTACTTTATTAAAAAAAGTAACTCAGTTGCAGTTATTTATTTAAAAAAGTAACTCAGTTACAGTTACTTAATATCAAAAGTAACAAGCTACAGTTACGTTATTCGAAAAGTTAATAATCACAGTTACTTTTAGAAATTTCAAATTTTAAGAAAAATTTAAATTTAGCCATCCCTTGCAGGTTTTCAAAGATAACCAAGACTAAATAGGGACCATCGGAAAGAAGTTGAGAACGAAAATTCAATGTTGTTTAAAGCTAAATTTTAAATAATTAAATTTAAGCCGAACGTCGAACTGCGCCGAAAATATCCGGGAAGAGCGGCGTGAGAAGTAACGAAATGTTTCGTTACTTCGTTACTGCTAATAGTAACTATGTTACAGTTCCTTTGTGAAAAATGTAATGGCGTTACCTAAAAAAAGTAACTGTTGCAAGTAACGCGTTACTCCTCCCTGTTTAGAACCGTTTGCATACAAACTTGAAACGTTTAAGGACAATGCGGAATAATGATGTGAAATGTTACAAAAACACTTGTTAGAGTATAATTGGAACAGTAACTCATACTTAAAACAGCTTTCACACAATATTAAAGTGCCAGCTCGCCACTTGACTGTGGTTCTAAATTATGACTCCCGTTGCCAATAGCCCCCGCCTAACTCTAGTGTGACGATAATTCAACCCACCCCAGCTATTATGTTAACGAATATTGCGGGGGGGGGGGGATAATATTAAAATAAACTACGCCGTGTATACTGTATATGAGAATGGTGCACGTGTAATCCGTCTTGAACAAGTCACGACCGATGTCGCTTAAAGGTTTCGTTTAGAGACAGCTCAGATGTTACGGGACCCGTCGCCAATTGCACTCGTTTAGCAGTAATGTGACATTAATTTAACCGAACTCGATATATATATATTGTCCCATATGCGACATAGGTCTAAGAGAGGTCAAGTGAAGAGCCAATCGATTCGTATATTTTTTACCTTATTCCATTGATCCATCACTTTAAAATTACATTGAAATATGCAATCAAATTTCATTTAATTCTAACCATTGTAGTTTTCAGTTGCAGCCAATTTAAATCGCAAATTTAATAAAATGGCATCCAGTCAAAAAATCCTTTTAAATCTCGGCCTTAACAAGCGTTAAAATTATCACTCAATATCCTTTAAATATAATCAATCATATCGTTAAAAGAGGCCATTATGAAGGACCTCCAATGCTACATTGCATCACAGTTTCCGTGATAGCATTAGGCGACTTTGTTTAAATACCGCATGTTTCTTTTTCCTATCTTTCCAAGGTAACAAACTACAAGAGTTTCTCTAATTCACTTATAAATCTACGCGAGTAAGATAATAATAATGTGATACGTTATCTACGATAAGTGAAAGTAACACTTGTAACTTGTTCATTCTTCCATTTGATTCGAGTGGTTTTAACTTATTTTACAGGCATTTAATGTTTGTAAGAATTCAAGTGTAACGAGTACAAAGCTTTATACTATATCACAGTATTGTTATTATTATACTGCAGTAATGTTCCAGATGGGGTCGCCCTTATAAAAGTTGTGTTGAGTGCCTACTCAGGTGTCGGCTCATCACTTGACTGTGGTTTTAAATTATGACACCCGTCGCCAATATAGCCTTCGTGTAGCTCTAGTGCGACGATATTTAAACCTAACCCTTAACAGCAGTCTACATGACTTGGGGAGTTGGAAATTACAAGTCCCGTCGCCAATGGCACATATGTCTCCAATGCAAAGTTAATCAACCAAAACCAAGCCTATACCTGACTATGACCACTGACTACTCAACTTATACCACCAGAAAATTTCTCCGTGACGTCTCGCTGTCCGTCCTGCCCGAAGGGTCAGCTGTTCCGAACAAGAAAGGGGAAATTGCTCGCGCAAGACCTATTTAATTTTCGGGTTCCGAACAGGTTCGAGAGCAGGTTTCTTCTTCTTCGGAATAGCTGACACTCCAAACAGAATGGATAGCGTAGCGTTAATGAGAGCTTCTCTGGAGTTGTTGATAACAAGTTGAGAAGGTCGTGACTTGAACACCTTTTGCTGAAATATTGCCACGTCAAAATTCAGTTTTATATTTTATCTAAATGAATGAAATGTTGTGAAAAATTTAAGGAAAGGGTAGGAATAACAAATAAAGGTTTCATTCGCCTCATTTAAAATTTCTTTAAATGGCTTATCATTCGAAAAGATACATTTTTGATTTCTCTCTGTGTTAGTCTAATGAAAAAAATAATTTTCTAAGTCAAAATAAAAATTAGAATATTTAAATAGATATTCTAATTTTTTTCAATAAGTGGTATTATTATTTATCATGCAAAAAAAAACGTTTGTAAAAATATTCAATAGAGCCGGAGTAATTTTGGCTTAGAAAATTATTTTTTCCACTAGATTAACACAGAGAGAAGACTTCAGTTTGGAGACCCGGCTACCGCTCCCATTCCCTCTACATTAAAATCAACATAGATACATTTGAATCCCCAGTCTCTTGATCCTTACCAACGTTCCTATTCCTATATAGATAAGCACATCATCGTATTAGTAGAATATGGAGGTCACAAGATCATACAGTTCAAGATATGGTGTGAAATTAATGAACCGCAAATGCATCAGCCATCTGTTTTCGTTTGTGGAATTTTTTAGGGGGGCGGTGTCCTGTTTATAGTTCCCAGGATTTGATTTTCGTTATCCTTGAAGATAGAACCATGGAAATACACGATTCGTTATCCTTTAAAGATGGCTTCGAAGGTACGTCATATGCTGAATTGAATGGAATAGTTAATAAGAATGGTTTTTTTAAAGTGTTGGGAGTTGTTTTGGGTTTGATGATTTTTTTTAAAAAAATGTTATGGGTGATTGATGATTTGCTACCTAGTCTTCACAAAAAACAATCTTCAATGTAATTTTTTTTAAAAAACTTGAATCTATTGTGTTTAATTAACTCATGTTCCAACGTATATTTTGATTAAAAAACTACGTCGGTTTTATTAAAGTAAGTATAATTGATAAACATTTAATAGATAAAATTGTGCTGTCTTATTTAATTATTATAAATATTAAGATGTGTTTTTATAGTATTAATGTCATCAAAAAATCTATGACATATGTATACAAAATTTTGAAGCTCCGTCTACATTCTGAGTTAATCTTGACACTACAAATCTTTTCCAATAATAGTTACAGTTGTTTATAATCGTTGTATTCATTTCGACTTACCCTCTGTAGAATGAAATTTAAAATATACAATAATTGTTACTTGTTTTTGTGGTTTTATTGCGGGTGTACTAAATTTATTTTGATGAGACAAAAAGACAAAAAAAAAGGATTTTCTACCACTAAAAATATTCAACGAGATAAACTTGGTTTAAATCGGTATATTTCTGATCTCAAAAAAATGTATCGAAACTGTTTCTAATAAACTATATTCACTTACTATAAATAGTCTTATATGCATCATCATACTCATATTTAGTTACGTCAAAAAATTAGAAAAAATTATCTTCGGTTAGCAATTTCTAAAGATTCTGCGTCTTCCTAATCGCATATCTTTTATCAGCGCTGACTGTTTATAGAACGATTCGAAGACTTCTAAGAACTTTCTGCTTGGAATAGTTCCCTAACTTCCTCCTATTTGCTACAAAGTTGCAGTACTAAAAATTGCAGAGAATATAATTTGCGACACAATCTTCGACTAAAGTTCCCATAGGAAAAAAAATAAATGTTATCAGCATCCTGCGGGAAGGGTAAAATGTTTGGATAGTGGTCCTAAAATAGGTGGTACTGGGGATAAACATGAGCTAGAATTCGTATTGTATCAAAGCTTCATCAGGGAGTGCCGTAGCATTGGAATAAACAGAGACATTTAAAATACGGAACCTATTTTTGGCCTCAAATGTTTTCTAAGACTGTTGTCCTTATATGGTGATACAGTACCACCGTTATTTCTTGTTGTAATAATACGTTGGGGCCCGGATAGCCGAGTGGTTTGGACCATTACGCTAAGAGTCTGTGCGCTGTAACGGGTGCGGGTTCGATTCCCGCCTTCGCCCTGGGTGTAAATTCCTTTCTCTGTGACAGTAAAAAATTCTTTCTGTGTCTGTCTTACTTGACGAAGGCTTCATAAGCGGGTCTCTGATCAAGCACACAAGCTGGAATATATATGTACCTATACCCCCCCCCCCCCCCCCCCCAATAATACGTCAACACATTCAGTTCTGATAAATTTTGGATTGCAGTCAATCCTTTTTATTTTCAAAGTTAAAATGAATATAGCGAATATATGGAAATTGGCTTTGTTTCACGTGACGTAGGTCATTCCTGCTTTCATCCCTGGATTTCATTGGTGGTTTCGAAACTACATTGATTTATAGATTTCGCCCACCAGATTGATTAACCAATGGAGACCTTATTTTCATTCCCGAGGAACTCTTGCCACTGAAGACGTGAAACATGCCCATTGGATGTTTTTCATATTGAACTTCTTTTTTTTTTTTAATTATTAACCCATCGAATAAATCGTTATCAAATCGATAAAAACTTTAAAAATATAAAGTGACTAAATAACACGAAAATTAAATTTAAAATACGGGGCACAATACACCCTTAATAGGTGATGAATGCAAATGAAAGGTATAAACCTAATATTCAGACTCATAATAGAGCCCCCTGTAAAGTCATACACAAGCTTACATATTTATACAGAATCTTAGTTTTGTTACTACGGCCAATATAAAAATCAAAACTTGTTATAGCTTTATATATAATATGAAAACTAAACTCTCTTATACTTTACAAGGGAAATTGGAGCTAGGTTGTTGTCTACCGTTGGTGTACTCTACTAGATTAACTGTTATAGCTCTGATTTACAGATATGGGGGCCTGGGTTTGATTCCCACGAGTAAGACTTTGTTGTAAATTGTATCGATCTCAAATTAATTATTGATGATAATCTGTAAAGCTATGTGCTAAAATAAACTATTTAAAAATAGATCAGTTAATAAAAAAAATCACGGTAGAAATTTTGAAATCCCTTCTTATCAAAGCTTCCAGAAAATCATATTGAGACAGTGTATCAATTTCAATGCGTGAAGAGCGACCCAAGGAATCATACGTATATCACACTGGAAATGGAGCTTTTTATCTTTCCTTAGCCTTTATAGCTATCTATTCAATAAGATACAATTACTGATAAAGTAACGTACAATCTTCGATCATGCAGCTTATATAAAAAAAACTTATAACTTTTATATAGACTTTAATAGGGTCCTGGGTGGCCTAGTAGGTGTGATCGCAGCCCATTACGCAAACAGTCTGCGTACTGTACCGGGTGCGGGTCGAATTCCCGCCTTCGCCCTGGGCAGGGGTGCCTACAGGGGAGGGTCAACGACGCAGACTGCGTCGTTGAAATTTTAGGGGGGGGGGTCGAAAAAAAATATAAATTTTTTAATGTAAATGGTTTATTTTGTCTAAGATACAACTCTAACAAATTCTTGTTCTTTCTAACCATCTGTCTCCACCCCCCACCCCAGACACCTGGGGGGAGCATAACCCTCCCCCTCCCCCCCCCCAACCTTCAAGAATCAAAAATGTTAACCAAAATCCTTAAGAACATTACGAAAAGAAGAACATAGATAATGGTATATGGCGTCGCGCCTGACGAATATTTCTGACATTTATTACCCATAAACAACCCATCACTTCTTTAAAGCTGAAACAAAACACTTGCAGCTGCCCTGCTGATGCCATAAATCTCACGCATTTTGTATAACATACAATTCGATGAAATGATGACTCCCGCATATTTCTTTTTCACCAAACCAATGACATTCGTGAAATTTTCCCGCTTAGATTGTTGTTTTCGAAACGGAGGGAAGCATCAAATCAAAGATACACTTTATTAAATGCATCTATTCGATTTATTTTAAACTAAATGAAGTTAAAATGCACTGACTATAAATACCCAGGAGCTTATTTTGAAGTGTTATGGCAGTGATTCAGGTAAGATTTTCGTAATTATATAATTTGAATATTTTAATCTTGTTAACCCTCTGAAAAAGCAAATTGGCTGAAATTTAAACTTGTTTTCACTGCTTGAGATTTAAATTAAAATTTTAACTGAACATTTAATTTTTTAATTAAAAAAAATTATAGTTCTGTAGTAGGTGGTTATAAATGACTCCTCCATGCTTTAAATTTTGGAATGTAATAAAATTATTAAATTTATAAAAATTTAAAAATTATGTGTGTTGCTGGAAAAACTTTCATTTGACGGGTTAATACGTCCTTCAGAAGGTTGGGCAAATAAAGAAACGATTCTAATACTCAGAAGTTAATTATATATGATATTACTGATCATTTGAGTTTCAAAGTTACATTAAAACATTTTTGAACATTTTTGACACAAGAGTTAAATCTCTTCAGTTTCTTGCATTCAAATAAAATTTTAAAAGTAATTTTCTCTTAATTAAATTTTTACGTTATAGTTTATTATAGTTCAACAACAATATTTATTGATTTTTTGCCTTAATTTTAAAAGTATGTACATTGTTAAAATATTTAATAAAGAGCTTTGCATATTGGCATTTTACAATGTGAAATTTTGGTGTATCGTTTACTCCATAAAACGGTAACATCCTATAGCGGACTCTTAATTTACAGACATAGTTGCCTTTTTTGTATTTGAAAATTATAAATATGGAATACAGCATTTTTTGTTTTGCTTCAAACCGACTGCATGTAGTCCTAAATTGTACAAAAAATAATTACGTGTTTCTGCAACCTCAATTTTTAATTTATATTTTAAAATAGCTAGTTTTTATATCAATCTGAAACAGGAAATAATGTGATATTCTGTCGATTGATCTAGATAGTGTTTAGATTCCTAAGCAAATCGGCGACGCTTTGTTTGAAAGTGTTGAAGTTTTGTGAAGTTGATTTTTAACAATAACAGTAGCTGGCACTAAATAAGTCATGATCAATTATAACAGAACTTCATGTTTATTATTAACAACAACAAAAAACTGAAAATATAAATTTCTAACAAAAACGTATTCGAAAATTTTCAAATTTTTTATAAATCACATAATAAAACAGGAATCGCAAATAAAATATTTAAAACAATCTGCAAAATGATAATTCTATTTTAAGAGGTCCGGCGTCGAAGAAAGCAATGTGCTGACAATTATTTCTCATAAACATTTCTTAATCACTGTTATAGCATTTGAAGCAGACATCATAAATATTCCGAATTTTGTGTATAACATTTCTATGAATGAATGACTTTCGGATAATATTTCTGGATTAGTATACATATTTAGGCCCAAGCCATTTTCCCGCCATTGCATAGCCTTAGTTAGAAACAGTAGGAAGATATCGTCTGGTGTCAAATGTGTGGTGTGGGTGATTGAATATAGTTAAGAAAGTTCAATTCCGAGTTTCAGGGTAAGAATTTTGTTTACTATTTAACTTAAATTTTAATTTTAGTTACTTAATAAATAATAACTTTTTTAAGTGAAACTATATCTGTAAACATAATAGAATAATTCCGATTTAGTTTGATAATGTCAAATGTGTTGCATTACATAAAAAGCGAAGAGAGCATTTTTATGCATTAAGAATTGAGAGAAGGAATTGGAAGCTGGTTTTGATTGGATCACGTGTCCGGCTATTTTTATTGATTTAAAAAATTATATAATTACATAAATTTTGAGCGGAATTTTTACTGATTATTTAGATTCCCGATAGCTTTTGCTGCAAAAAAACTATTTAAAGGAAAGTTAAAAATAAGTTGTAATTCCGTAATATAAAAGCTATTAAAAAATGTGCTTCCCTTTTCAATTAGGGGCAACTCTGCGTTGACCTATCAGTAGAAAAATATTCAAGAAGAAAGTCAGTTCTTGGGTTTTACTTCTTAGGACAGAGTTACCCCATTCGATGGTACTTAAAATATAATTTTACTATAAAGTTTCATGTATACACCGTAAAGATTCCTATTTATATGTATATACACTGTGTGGTGAAAATTACTTAGGTTCAGTGTACTCCCATAAATCCATATAAATATAAAATCCACACCGTTTTTTTTTTTTGGGGGGGGGGGGGGTAAATAAATTCTGGGTGGGGGGGGGGGTGCGTCGTTAGCTCTGGGGAGGATCGGCACTTCTGGCCCTGGGTGCGCTTTCTCTCTCTGTGTCAGTAAAAATTCTGTCTATGTCTGTCTTACTTGACGAATGTTTATAAGCAGATCTCTGATCAAGCACACAAGCCGGGAAATACATGTACCACCCCCACCTCCCACCTTTCAAATACATATAAAGCCTATAGCGTGTTTAGAGCTTAACTAGCTTTTAAAAATACGTTATCTTTATCTACATTTTTCTGTAGATGACGACTATATTGAGGAATCACAATTATAGGTTTTATTTGGTTATAATTTATTTTTATAGATATTCCCATAGATTCATTATCCTTGCAATATTGCCGAACGGAGGAGACAGGAAAACTTCCTCGGATACCTCCCAACGTAAACAGAACTTTCTAACCTTATTTTTTTTACTAAATTACAGATATATCTTCTGGAACACATTATTTCATTCTTGACACATTATAAATAATTAATCTCATTTATTTAAAACAAAATGTTTAAATGTATAAATTTAATTGTTTCAGGTGTTGTTTTTTTAAATAAAGAAATCCTTTCCCAAGCAGTTTTGTAATAGGTATGCAAGCAAGAGGTTCTTCAACGCACATCAAGCGCATTCACCTTTGTGGAGAAGCCGACTGTGTGACAGTCTCTTGACAAGGTGCCCGACATTCAATCTTCATTTCGAGGCTGCTCATTTAACCCTTTAACGCAGGGAAGGCCGATTTCGGGCGACAGGTAGAGTCATTGCCTGATCTTCCATAAGGCCCAGGCCTAGGGCCCCCGAATTTTAGAGGCCCTAAATTTCAGTTTCTTTTATGCTAAATGTTGTTGACCCTCAAAATTTTGGTTGATTTTATAATGTTCTATGCCACCCTTTTTTTTTTAGCTTGACTTCGACATTGACTGAACATGATTGGTCTGATCAATGTAATAAGGAAGATAATAGAAAAAACTTAATACATCAGCCATCTAGCACTGTAATTAAGGGCAATCGTACACAAAAAATTTCGTAAAGGGCCCCAAAATCTTTGTGCCTATATTCTTTGTTTTCCTAGATCAGGTCCTGGGTAGAGTAGACGAGTTGCCTGGTCTCATCTACATTATACAGGTAGGATATGCGAGACTCGGACCAAGCCAACTTAGTTCAATAACACCAGACCTGCCAACTCTACGGATTTAACCCGGGAATACAGTATTCTTTAAATACTATCCGAATTTCCATGTCATCTGTACCAATTATTGGATTACCAAACCGGGAAACATTAAACTATCTCTTGGCACCGGAATCCGGAAAATGGTTATTATCGAGTTAAATTCGGAGAGTTGGCAGGTTCGTTGGTTGAATCAACGTCGCACTAGACCTACAGTTGGCAGGCCAGTAACACTGATCCACCTCATTGTATGTTCAGGGGCTGGGAAGTCCAGTCGCTAAGGCGCTTGCCTTGCATGCGAAAGGTCCCAGGTTCAGACCGGGCATTGCCAAAACAACTGCGACCTATAAACGGTCTGTGCAGCCTGAACGTCCGATGAATAATACCCCGTGTAGAGGGACTGCACTTTAAATTGTTCTGAAGCCCGACGGTACGATGTCATGTCGCTTTTGAAAGTTGCGTTGGGAGCCTACTTATATGTCGGCCCGTCACTTGTCTGTGGCTCTAAATTACGAGGCCAAAAGCTCTCGTGTAGCTCTAGTCCGGCGATATTTGCACCCAACTGATTGTGTGTTCGTACGATGTAATTCAATGGAAGGAACCAAACAAAAACTCGAGGTTTTATTTTGGTTTTTTTCCATTTTAGCCCCTTGAAGTCTGAGATAATCCTCGTAAGTCGACGACACATTTTTATTGTTAAATACTTTTCGAGATTTTTTTAACGCAAAAAAGATTTCAAATTTGTTGCCCCCGAAGTCACTTATTAGCCTACTTTTCTTTTTTTAATTCGAAAGAATTTTAAAAAAATGAAAAAGTAGATATTGACATGCGGTCTATGTCCGTCTCTCCGTACCCCCCTTCCAAAATCGTTTCTATCCATAGGAGCTTAAAAATTCTTTTTTTGTTAGAAAGCCATGACCTCAGAGACCCAACTGTCATACTTTTTGTCCACCTGTCTGTACGTCCGGACGGACATAAATCTACTATCTGTCAACGAATATCTCATTGAATTAGCATTGAAATTCAAATTTTGAGTCAATTAAATCTCTGTTGCCAAATCAACAATGGCATATGAGAAACTTTATTTATTTAAAAATATTTGAAGCAAAATGTATTTGAAGCTTTGTTGTATTTAGCTATTTTTTTTCTAATGTGTATAAATCTAGTGTAGAAACGGTTGTTGATGATATTTACTGTTAGAAACCTAGTTATTTCCCGATTACAATTTCAGTAAGTATTTGAATAACAGGAAAATAGGCTATTTTAGTTCTTTAAGAACTTCATGTTTTTTTTAATGCAACTTCCTACAAAAAAAACGCAAACTTACTTATACAGTCGATACTTTTATAGCCATGGGTTACGAAATTGAAAATTCATCCCGAATTAGATCTTAAAAGATAAAATCTTTTTAGGGAGAGGGGGGGGGGAGCTTTTATTATATTTCAGAATTAGTACAAACCAAATGTTCGGTTTCGGCTTCAGAGATCATCTCCTTCCGATTGAACTTCCTCTGTGCTATCTGTGCATCTGTGGGGTAAGGCTTCGATGCTCAACTTTGGTCTTCATCCAAAAATTGAAGAAGAAGAAGAGGAAAAAGACTTTTCGCCTCTCGGTTCTTCGAATTTTCTACTTCTGTGTTCTATAAATAGGTTTTTCTGATTAAAGAGATGCCGTTTCTTGCTCTCTCTGAAATAAATAAATAAAAAAAGAGATTTCTTTGTTTAAAAACCACACACCTGGTGTAACAGTAGTGTTGTATCTCAATAGCTTACGGGAAAGGACCCTATGTGTAACGTTATAGCATAGGACAATGGCCCTTTAGAAATAAGTTAAAGATCTTTTTACTACCGGTATTGCGATATTTCTGTGTTTGAATGCTGTGAGGGTCTTTCTTGTTGAAAGGTACACTCATCCGTTCCTGTTTGGGTCGAGTTTCGTATTCCTTGTATCCGAGAATAAAAGTTGTGGGTTTTTAGCTTGGTTATTCTTGTGGACGCACACACACATCATAAAAATGCAAGCAAGATAATGCACTTTTAGAATGTGATATGTTGCTTTAGTTTTTTTAATTGCGTTACATGACCTGCTTGAGGTTTGAGAGAAAGCGCTTTATTTATTTGAAACAATAATTTTAGTTCAAGTCCCGCTTTTTTAAACAGAACAACAACGTTTTATATTTTCTGCGTTGTAACAGATAATTGCAAATATAAACAGATTACAGTAAACGAAGCAAGAGAAGTTAAATCTGTCTTGCACTTTAAAAAAAAATCTACACGTTTCACATTCAATTAAATATTTTGTTAACGTTGTTATGTTTAATTTGTCTTCTCGCAAAATAACTTTTAAAAAACTATGCAGACGGTTTAGAATTTAAAGACTTATTATCGACGGTTTTCGCTCGTACCCTCAAACATATTGCTAAAAGGTTTTTTTAAAAAGGTTCAAGTCCTTTGGACTACTTCCATGGCCTACTTAACTTTAAGGCTCCAGAAGCTCTTCGAGATGTCAAGCTGCCCATCCGGTTCGGATTGTCGGCTTTTCCGAAGAAAAAGAACGAAACCTATTCATGTATGACCGACTATACTTTCCAGGTGGCGAACAGGTTTCGTTTTTCACTTTAGAAACAGCCGATAACCGGACCGGACGGATATTGTGACGTCACAGCGAGCTTCTCTGGCCTTATTAGTTGAATTCACCGTGATACTTCTCACTACACTGCTTCCCATTAACATTTTAATGAAAGAAGACGTGTGTACGAAAATGGACTTAACCCGTTTTTACGCACATTTAAATAGTAATAAAATAAGTAATTAAGTATAATACATTAGTAAAAGTATACACATTAAGTATAATAAAATAATTAAGTAGTAATAAGCTCACTCTTTATTCTTCAGACACTTCCAGACAAAAAAAAAAGCGCATGTAGGGTAGGGTAGGTACATATATATTCCGGCTGGTGTGCTTGATCAGAGACCCGCTTATAAGGCTCCGTCAAGTAAGACAGACACAGAAAGAGTTTTTACTGTCACAGAGAAAGGAAGTACACCCAGGGCGAAGGCGGTAATCGAACCCGCACCCGTTAGAGCGCATAGACTGCTAGCGTAATGGTCCAAACCACTCGGCCATCAGGGCCCCAGCGCATGTTAATTTCAATAACCTTAACTCTAAATTTATTTAACATGCATCAATCACCACATGTAAGGTGCTTAGTTCTTTTATTTTAAAATAAATAATTAAACTGTCCTTCAGATTTTATAATATTATTATGAACGTTTATTTTATATGAATATTATTTTAATCATTTACCTCATTTAAATCTAAGTTCTTTTTTCAGTCACAACTACGAAGAAATGTCTCGCGACACGTGACATTTCCTCTCTCAACTGCCAGCTTTAAAAAAAAAAGTAATGTTTACTTTACTTCAGCCCATTCATGCTCTAAGTTCCTAACAAAAATTAAAAACACGCATTTGTAGAAAAATATGTAATTTTGTTACTAGGTACACACGGAAGATAAACTAACTCGGTGAAAACTACATTATTTATTCATTAAAGCCGTATTCACTTATGCACCGAAAAACTTAGTTACTGAAAGTCCATTAGGCGTCTGCGATTTTCTTTGCTTAAAATAACTTTTCTTTTTAGATCTATATGCCAATTGTTTTTAAATATTAGTATGGCTTTTTGGGGTAACGCGTTAAGTATAACACCTAAAAAATGCACTTTCCTAACCTAAAGTGGTGATTGATTTTGTTATTGTTAACTATTTTTAAAAAACATTGATTTTGAAACGCTTACTATTCCAACATTCCACAAATATTTCAAATATTTTTTTAAAAATTACTTCACTTTTCGATTTCGTATTGTTTTTTACTCAAGGTTGTAACCATTAAATAAAAAAAATTGTGTCGTTTTAATATGAACCTTGAATTAACAAGAAGTTCGTAAATAACTAAAATAGCCTACTTTCCTGTTACTTAAATACTTACTGAAGTTCTAATCGGGAAAAAAAACTAGGTTCCTAAAGTAAATATCATCAACAGCCGATTCTACACTAGATTTATACACATTAGAAAAAAAATCGAAACACAGCACCCAGCTATAATTTAAACTTCTAAAAGCCAAAATCAACTATTTTCCTTAATATTCGTTCGCAAATTAATTAAATATTATTTATCGTCTGCTCGTGATTTATTGTAGTTCGAAGAATAATTAAATATTTATTAATAACAAAAGTAATGAAACTACTCCGAACTGCATTAAAAAATAAGAAATGTAAATTAAAACTAAGCATAATTGCATGCAAAAGTATGCCTTGCCGCTTTTTTGGTAGATAATCTATAATAATAAAAGAAAGAGTCTGTCTGTCTGTGTGTGTGTCTGTTATCGGATCGTAAAATACCGACTTATACTGCCCACAGGAATTCGAAATTTTAAAGATAGATTCCCTTTAATACTAACGTGTGCACCTGAGGCTTAGTTTTTTCATATTTGTTCCATTTTTAGAGAAAATTCGAATTTTCTGAAAAAAATACACCACTTTCGCTCAAATCCGATCATTTTTTCTCTTTCCTGATGCCATCGGCTGAAAAAATTAAATAAAACTTTTAACGAAAACATTTAAAATTCAAAATGTTTATTTTTTATTCTTTTGCCGTTACTTTCAGAAACTAAATTCATTATTTGAAAAATAATTGACATGTTTCAAGTGTCGTAATTCCGCCAGTCTTCATTCCTGGATTTTATTGTGGGTTTATTTGATGATTTTTTCATTGATTTTTCTGTTGACTGCATGTATGCATATTTAAGCAATAAATGTATAGTTAAGCTATTACTGAACTATGATGGTTAATAAAGGCCATCGCACTAGAGCTATTAATGTTTTATGTCTTTATTTTTTCGCCAAATACGTTGCCAAACTCGCCAAATTATTAACTAAAATTCGCCAAATAGGCAATTTCTTTTATAAATAATTTATAAGCTGGTTGGTTGTTCGAAGGTCATTGTGTTAGAGCTGTATAATGGGTGTGGGTAGCTATATCTATTTTCTCGCCAAATTATTTCACAAAACGCGCCAAATGAGCTAAAAGGTTTTATGTATTTATGAGGGAATTGTGATGACATTTATGAGGGCATTTTATAGCGTATTTTTCATTTTGAAATTTTAAGGCCATGCAACGGGATTTTATAATTTATAACGAGCGGAAACAATAATAAGTTTATGATCCTATAACAGGGTATATGGTACACATATTTGGAATCTATTTGATATATTTTTATTCCGTGCGAAGAACGGGTATAAATTTGCTAGATAATTAATGAATAATCAAAGAATCAAATTGTGCTACATTTTATGACGTCATTCCAAACTGATTCATGAAAATATTATTTTGCTTCAAATATGTTTAAATAAATAAAGTTTCTCATGCCATTGTTGATTTGGCAACAGTGATTTAAATGACACAAAATTGAATTCCAATGCTAATTCAATGGGAAATTCGCCGAAAGATAGTAGATTTATGTCCGTCCGGACGTACAGACAGACGGACAAAAAGTATGAAAGTTGAGTATCTGAGGTCATAGCTTTCTAACAAAAAAAGAATTTTTTTAAGATCCGAGGGATAGAACCGATTTTGGAAGAGGGATACAGACAGACAGACAGACGGAAAGACAGACATACGAACAGACAGACAGATGGACATCAACCGCATTTCAATACCTACAGTGATTTAAATGACTCAAAATTGAATTTCAATGCTAATTCAATGGGAAATTCGCCGACAGATAGTAGATTTATGTCCGTCCGGACGTACAGACAGACGGACAAAAAGTATGAAAGTTGGGTATCTGAGGTCATAGCTTTCTAACAAAAAAAGATTTTTAAGATCCGATGGATAGAATCGATTTTGGAAGGGGGGTACGGACGGACAGACGGACGGACAGACAGACAGACGGACAGACATACGAACAGACAGACAGATGGACATCAACCGCATTTCAATACCTACAGTGATTTAAATGACTCAAAATTGAATTTCAATGCTAATTCAATGGGAAATTCGCCGACAGATAGTAGATTTATGTCCGTCCGGACGTACAGACAGACGGACAAAAAGTATGAAAGTTGGGTATCTGAGGTCATAGCTTTCTAACAAAAAAAGAATTTTTAAGATCCGATGGATAGAACCGATTTTGGAAGGGGGGTACGGACGGACAGACACGACAGCAGACGGACAGAGGACATCGACCGCATGTCAATACCTACTTTTTCATTTTTTTAATTATTTCGAATTAAAAAGAAAAGTAGGCTAAAAATAAATGTAAATTAAAACTAAGCATAATTGTATGCAAAAATATGCCTTGCCGCTTTCTTGGTAAACAATTAATGAATAATCAAATAATCAAATTGTGTTACATTTTAGACGTCATTCCAAACAGATTCTGAAAATAATATTTGCTTCAAACATGTTGAAATAAATAAAGTTTCTCATGCATTGTTGATTTGGCAACAGTGATTTAAATGACTCAAAACTGAATTTCAATGGAATCCGCCGACAGATAGTAGATTTATGTCGTCCAGACGTACAGATAGACGGACCAAAAGTTTGAAAGTTGGGTATCTGAGGTTATAGTTTTCTAACAAAAAAAGAATTTTTAAAATCCGATAGATAGAACCGATTTTGAAAGGGGGGTACGGACAGACAGACAGACGGACAGACAGACGGACGGACATCGACCGCATTTCAATACCTACACTGATTTAAATGACTCAAAAATCAAAATTGAATTTCAATGCTAATTCAATGGGAAATTCGCCGACAGATAGTAGCTTTATGTCCGTCCGGACGTACAGACAGAAAAAGTATGAAAGTTGGGTATCTGAGGTCATAGCTTTCTAACAAAAAAAGAATTTTTAAGATCCGATTTTGGAAGGGGGGTACGGACGGACAGACAGACAGACGGACATCGACCGCATGTCAATACCTACTTTTTCATTTTTTTAATTCTTTCGAATTAAAAAAAGAAAAGTAGGATAAAAATGCGATAAATCGTTATTAAAGCATCGCTTCGTCCAAAAGGAGTTTTGTTTTTGTTAGTTATTGTTAACTATATTTGTTAAATTATTCATTTCGAAACGTTTACTATTCCAGCATACTAAGTTTTTTTCAAATATTTGTAAAATTTACTTCCTTTTTAGATATCGTATTGTTTTTTACACAAAACTGCAACCACAGGAAATAAGAAAAATCTAATAATGTCATTTGATTATGAACCGAAATAACACCGAAATAAATGTATCGAAAGTTTAAAATTAATATGTTTTACTTATTTGTATAAGAGTCATTAATTTCTAGTGGTGTGGTCGATAAGCTTGAGCTATATCCTTTATTTTCACTTTCAATTACCTAATATGAAATATAAAGTAATGAAAGTATTGCGATGTGGTGGAAAATCCGTAATGAACATTTTGTGTTTTCAATACATTTTGGAGGGTGCTGATTCAAAACGGTGCAAAAAAGTGGTTTTTGAACTTTGGTCTGTCTGTTAACACTCCACAGCTCGAAATAAAGCTAAACCATCACTGTTTTTTTAATTATTACTTTTTTTTTTTCAAAAATGTTAGTGTCGATATCTGTCAATATATATCCGTTTAATGTATTATATCTCAATGCCACTTATTTATAAATCTTTACCGACACTTCAGCAGAAAGTTTTATTATCTCCTATTTCTTAAGTACACTATCATCGGGCCTTTGAAGCAGCGTTATTTCCTGTCAAACCCTTTTTCGTGAATCTTGAACTCGTACAGCTAGATTTCCTTCCTATCCCAAGCAACTATATTTGTATTAAAAAAAAAAAAGTAGAAGCTAATAAAAATAGTAATAAGTCCGGTTAAAAAAAGGGACCCAAGAATACAAAGAAGAATCGTTGATTTGGCGTGAAAGGTTGCTATATTTGGCGCCAGGTCGCTGCCAGCAAATACACACAATCTTTTTTTAAAAATATTTTAAAAATCTTTTTGTTGTGGCTTTGTAATGTGTATGTTGAATTTATTAAATTTTTGGTTAAAAATATTTTACGGATATTTTAGAATACTTAAGAATCGTAAGCATTGTTTACAAGTATGCACATTTTCTAGAGTTTGGGGAAGGTGGGTTATAGGTAGGTTAAATGTAATTGTAATTGTTATTTTATATCGTTTATTTAAATCGTATCTGGCTGTCTATTTGTAGCCTCCTTTAGGAGCTTTAAAACAGCCAATGACGCCTCGTAATTTAGAACCACGGTCAAGTGACTCGACACCTGAGCTTGCACCCAACTGGACTTCGAGCGACATCGTACGCTAACGCCGTCGAGACTTTTGACTCCACATATTTAACGAGCACGTCTGTCCCAGTGTACTCGGGGAACCCCGCAATTAAGTAGATTTGTAAAACGTTTTCGGCTTTCTATTTTAAGCCTCTATGAAGAGCTTTAACACAACACAGCCTCGTGATTGAGAATCCTAGTCAAATGACGAGGTCGAAACCTGAGTGAGCACCCGAATCAAACCAATGGTACCTAGGGCGATTATTCGAGTCTTTCGACTCCTATAGTTTTTGGAAAAAAGTCAATGTCCCAAATTCACTTGACTTACAAACTGGAATATATATGTACCAGCCAACCACCCAACCATTCACTTGACTTTAGGGAGTGATGTTGGTTAACTTTCTGGTTTGCAAATGTTCCTTTAATTTTTTTTTATCTAATGTCATTGATTCTGTGGTGTTCTCCACGTGACTTAGGGACTGATGTTGGTTACCTTTCAGGTTTGCAAAAGTGTCCTTATTTTTTTTTTATCTACAGTCTTTGATTCTGTGGAGTTCTGTGACCGGAAGCGGACCTCTGATACGCGCTGCTCTTGATCGGAAAGGTGTGGTCCGAATTAAATATTTAACCTGGAGCCGGTTATTATGGAATGAAGACGAAACCTGAAAGAGTTAATCTAGTTTTTCACTTTAATTCCGTGATTGTTGTTCTTTAAGGCCGTGGATGGGTTTTCCCTGAAAGACGGAGAGAAACAATCTTGAACTTCAAAATGTACGCGATATTTCGACGAGTTCTGAAAATATGTAAAATGTCGAAAAACATTTTTCCTGTACAAGTGACGTTTTTTAAAAGTTAAAAAATACATCTGAATGATATCTTTTAGATACATTAATTATGCAATCTTGTATACTTTTAGGATGTATACTGAATAAAAATATTTTTGGCATTGCTATGTTATCAACCTTTTTGACGTCGGTTTTTTTTCATTTCCAAAACACATATTTTTTTACTGGACTCCACCTAATAGGTTAAGGTATATTATGAATTTATCAATTTTAAAGTTTAATTTCTGACTGCATTTCTTTGTCCGCGGAATGGCTGAGAGCAAGTTTGCGGACTATTTAAAGTTTCAAAACTTAACTTTATAAAAAAAAAAATACGGCCGATGCATCTCCCTCATCTGACCATCTTATCCTTATCCAAATGTACCAAGCGAAGTGGCATCTAAATTTGAGAAAAGTTAATTCCTTGTTTGCTTTTAACAAAAGTTTGACGTTAGTCATGGACATGAATCCGGGGGTATTGTTTTCATTTCCCGCCTGCTGGAATTACACTTGTTTCGGTTAATAAATAGCCTTTAATATTATATAACAAGAAAATGAGAGATAATTTCAATTTTGACACTTGAATGTTTGATGCATTTGCATACATTTAAAACATTCGCCATGATAAATATAACCAGACAAAATTTCACAATAATAAATCTCCCTTTTTCTAATGAATTATATTTACTACCTATAAAATGTAACGGAATAAATGAAAGTTATAGCAAAAATAAAAAATAAAAAGTTGCAGGTTGACAACTTTTAAAAATAGAATACAGCAGACGGAAGGACCGCGCATTGAGAGTGAAACCGAAACAAGAAACGAAATCGCAGATGCCAAGAATGAAAACTGGAAAGATTTACGTCATCTGGAACAATCCAATTCAGTAGGCGTTGTATGCTAGGTAAGGTAATCGTTTCCGGATGCTATTTCTAGCCTCCTTCAGGAGCTTATAACACAGCCAAAACCCGTATTTTAAACCCTGGTCAAGTGACAGTGAACCTGAGCAGCCCAACAACTTCGAGCGACATCGTACGCTAACCTCGGGACTTGGACTCACAATTTTAATGAAGCAGTCGCCCTGTGTACTCGCCCATCCTGAGAGGATAATTCCGCACAGATCCGATTTATGAGATGGCAGAGGGATTCGAAACCCCGACTCCTGAAAGGTTTAACCTCTAGGCTGACCTTAATCCACTCCCACGACGGGCGTTGTATGCTAATAACACACTTCAAAATTAAAAAAAAAAAACCAATTCAAATCATAAATAAAAAGCATACCAT
Organism: Oedothorax gibbosus; assembly: GCA_019343175.1. Classification (NCBI taxonomy): domain Eukaryota; kingdom Metazoa; phylum Arthropoda; class Arachnida; order Araneae; family Linyphiidae; genus Oedothorax; species Oedothorax gibbosus. The sequence goes on from JAFNEN010000611.1 coordinate 50,746, forward strand.
GTAAAAATTACATTCCTTTTACGAAGAAAACAAAATCTCTGTTAGTAAACATCCCATACATAACGACAACATTTTCTTAAGCGTATCGCCTTAGATATCCTAATAAATCTGCGATGTATCTTATCCACCCGTCACCAGACCTTGACATACAATCCAGATAAACTAACAATGTTTACTATAAGAGCTACTATTTAATGCACCTCCCCTTGTCTTAACGACGTACACTAGAAATAGTACATCGTTTGTAGTCCTTATGGGAAAACAATCTTTTGACGATCTGTTATATATTAGTACGCAAAAAATAAGAGGTTTTTTTTCTTAAGTGAATTGTTAGATAAACAGGACAAAATATGTAGGGCATAGGAAATTATCGTTTTTTATGATATATATTGGAATTGATACATTTCACGTAACATATAATTGCTGAATGAAAATAAATTCTTTCTCGAGCCTCGATTAGTAAATCAACATGGAAGCAAAACACTAATCGGAGCCCCGGCCGAAGGAAATACAGGGATGAAAGCTGGAAGGATTACGTCATCTGAAACAAGCCAATACATGCTTACTAAGGTCATTTTTTTCATTAAGCAATAAATTGCAAATATATGGAGACTAGACTATAATAAAATCTGAGATAGTCAATTACTATGCAATAATTCGTTAAGGGGAGTCGGATGGTTCTATCTCGCCCATGTTCTGTCCATACGACATTGATTCTTCGCATTTCGGTTGCCATTCATGACTTGAAATGTGCCCATTTTATACCTTTGAAAAATTGCTTTGTACTTTTCGTTTGCCTATTTTTTTAAAGTTTTAATATAAATTATTGTTTTTTTAACATCGTATTGCTCTATATTGCTAAAATACAACTAAGAATAATTGTAATTTACAAGTCTATTAGTTGATAGATTAAAATGCATAAAACAAATTCTAACAAAACAGACATAAAAAAGCATTAGTTATTAAAAATTCAAGAAAAGCTATATATGTCAATTTTACGACAATTTTTATTGTATTGTGTCATTTGTATTGTGGTTATTGTATAGCCATTGTATAGCCAGACAATAACCCCAATACAAAAACCAGAGAAAATCCAATAAACGAGAGAAAATATCGCGTTTATATTTATTTATCATCCTTAATAAACACAGCGACTGTGCATCTTTGTCGAAGGACGTTGTTGTGCAAATCCGGCCACGCTTTTGAGCTATTTTTGACGGAAGTGAAAAATCAAAAATACTTTCCTTTATCTTAATGGCAACAGTGACTGATCAGACAGTAAAGGGTTTTCTCAACGCATAAAGTGCGCTGTAATTGTCTGCGGTTCTGATTCCGATCAATTACGTACTGCTATTATGTAATCGTTCATTATGTGTGAAAGATGCAATGTTGCTAAATATTGACACAGATTTTTATAGACATGTTCAAGGTATATACTAAAAGCCTTCTTTAACACTTTCTGGAAGGGGATAGCCTTAAGGCTGTTTGAACAACAATGAAAAACCCGAAAAAATATGAACTATTACTGCTACTATGAATGAAAGAAAACGATTAAATTAAGTTTGGGCTGGTGGCCAAGTGGTTAAGATAGCTACCTACGCTAACAGTCTGCGCACTGTACCGAGTGCGGGCTCGATTCCCGCTTTCACCCTGGGTGTAATTTATCTCTCTGTATCAGTAAAAATTCTGTCTGTGTCTGTCTTACTTGACGAAGGTTTATAAGAGGGGCTCTGATCAAGCACACAAGCTGGAAATACATGTACCAACTAAGTTGTAAACGGCCTCCCAGTGGCCGATAGTGGTAATCGACGAGCTTACACCTAAAAGGTTCCTGCTTCTGTCCTTGTCCTAGCCATACCATAGACGTATTTGTGCTGGATGGAAAATCCCTCTAAAAATCACTGGAGTGTCTGGTACACTGCGAGATACGTGCTCGTTAAATCTGTGGAGTCCAAAGTCCCGACGGCGTTAGCGTACGATGTCGCTCGAAGTTCCGTTGGGCGATAGCTAAGGTGTAAACTTCGCCACTTGACTAGGGTTCTAAATTACAAGGCGTAATTGGCTATGTTAGCTCCTTACAAGGAAGGTTAGAAATAGACAGCCGGAAACGATGAACTACCGTCTATCCTCTTATTAAGTTGCAAACAAGAACAACGAGTTACGTGACCAGGGTTCAAAATTACGAGGCGTAATTGGCTGTGGTAAAAGCTCCATTGAGGCTAGAAGTAGACAGCCAGAAAAACGTTGGTAGACATATATACTCAGGTTTATGTGCTTAGTCAGCGACCCGGGCTACAGAAAAACGTACAACCTAACGAGTTACGTTGAATGAGCTCCCCTTCAGGGACATGTCTAAAATTGTGGAGGTGGCGATAGATGGCAGCATCTGTCATATATGTGTGTGTATGTCGTGTCCGTCCTTCTTGACGATGGTTTATAAGCGGGTCTTTGTGACCAAGCACACAAGCCTGAAAATATATGTCTACCAACCAACTAACCAACGTTGAATGAATCTGGGTGTTCTGTAACCCATCGACCTCTCATACAGAGGGTCCCCCGTTCTAATCCGGCCACATTCTATGAAGAATATTTGTCGGCAAAAAAAATCGGCTTAATAGGGTACTTGACTGTATCGCTATAATACCTTCCAATATTAAATTAATTATAGTTTGAACCCAAAAATGAACAAACGCATATATTTTTTGTGCAAAGTAAATCTTTAAATAATGAATAAACATCATTTTAAAAAGGCCTTTTTTTCATTGGTACGTCACGTGATCACAAACACGTCGATTTGGCTGACGTCACTAGTATATATAAACAAACCGGTGTGATGTTTTTTTTTGTTTGTTTGATTAATCTGTTTTTGTTTGCTTGATTTAATCTAATTTACTATTAAAATAAGAATTACATAAATAATGGAAGGTGTTTTTACAGAAGCGGATAGTTCGAATTTGCTTAAAGTAGATTCCAAAATGCTGTTTCAAAGTTTGTTTATCGTTACTAGTGACGTCAAAGATATCACGTGACAGCCACAAAGCGTTTTCGGGCGTAATTTTTGTACTTAATATTAATTTTTTTTTTTACGTTATGTGACAAAATTTTGAAAAAGAAAAAAGTAGTATTTTTGTTTTGTATACACGCTTAATTTACGATGATAAAAAAAATTATTCAAATACACTATTATATGGGGTTTCCCAAGTACTTTGGGACAAATGTGCTCGTTTAATTTGTGGAGTCTTAAGTCCCGACGACGGTATCGTGATGTAGTTAGAAGTCTAGTTGGGTGCCAGTTCAGATGTTGACCTCGTCACTTGACCGTGGCTCTAATTTACGAGGGGTAATTTGGCTGTGTTAAAGCTCCTGGGAGGCTATAAATAGACAGCTGCCGGAACCATTCAACCTAACCTAACGGGGCGCCGACCCGGCGGCGCAACGGTTAGGGAGCTAGCCTTTGGAGCCTCTGGGTTCGGGTTCAAATCCCGGTAAGGCATGGATGTTCGTGTTTGTCGAGTATATGCGGAGTACGTGCTCGTTAAATCTGTTGGGTCCGAAAGTCTTGTGGGCGGTCATTGCGCAGTTTCCCACGGATACAGGTCCCGGGAGACTATTTCCCTTCCCTTCAGGGACATGTCTAAAATGTGGAGGTGGCGATAGATGGCAGCATCTGTCTTATATGTGTGTATGTCGTGTCCGTCCTTCTTGACGATGATTTATAAGCGGGTCTTTGTGACCAAGCACACAAGCCTGAAAATATATGTCAACTAACCAACCAATTAACCTAACGGGGCCCGGGTGGCCTAGTGGGTTTGATCACAGCCCATTACGCTAACAGTCTGTGCACTGTACCGGGTGCGGACTCGATTTCCGCCTTCGCCCTGGGTGTACTTTCCCTCTCTGTCAGTATAAATTCTGCCTGTGTCTGTCTTACTTGACGAAGATTTATAAGCGGGTCTCTGATCAAGCACACAAACCGGAAAGTACCCCAAGCCTACAAACCCATGTACCTGTACCTGCCTACCTACCTACCTATTTAAAGAAAAACAACGAGTTATGTTATCCTGATTTCTGAACTGCCTTCTTGAAAAAACATACTAAGGTTGAAACGTGACCGCCTACTAGAACTATATTTTTTTTCGACGCGTTTGCTTCGGTTTGCTTTTGTTTGAGAGCGCGTAAAGTATGTTTTTAACAAAACGTACACGAAGTATTTTACAGTCTAGCAAAAAGAGGATTGAAAATAAATTTAAAAATAATAAATAGAGTCGCAGTGGGTCCTCTCTCTTCCCTAATTATGGATAAAAAAATTCGAGACGGGTTACATTATTATTTATTTTATTGCGATGCATTGTGACAGAGTGTGATAGCGTGATCTGCTACCATCGAGTAAATAGTGTTTTTTTCATAGGGGCATGAATAAACAAATGGGGCAATAGGGTTTTAAACGCAATCAATATTTCTGCGTGATTTTCAACTACGATTGCATGCTTTCAAGGTTGTTTTGTGCAACATATTTATTTTCCTAAAATAGAAATAAAAGTTTTTTTTTTTATGTTTTGGTTTGTTTGGTGAGTTTCCGGCGATTTGTTAGTTCTAAATTAAGAAAAATAGTTGGGAACTGTTTGAGTGATAGTAGCGTAGATTTCAACTTTGTGTTTTTTTTATCGTTTCAGTTCAACTGGCAATTTGGTAATTTAATCGTTTCCGGTTGTCTATTTCTAGCCTCCTTTAGGAGCTTTGACACAACCAATTACGCCTCGTAATTTATAACCGTTGTCAAGTGACGAGGTCGACACCTGAGCTGGCACCCAACTTTACTTCGAGAGACATTGTACGCTAACGCCGTCGGAACTTTAGACTCCACAGATTTAACGAGCACGTCTGTCTCAGTACTCGGGGAACCACGTAATTTAGTCCATTTTTTTTCATGTTTGCCAACAAATATCCGTCTGTAGGATGTAGCGGGGTTTTGAAAGCTGTAATAGAGGCCGATGGTTCTAACGACTAGGCCAGTTCAACAGGATCTGCATTCCAAGTTAGGTTTCGTTGTACGTTTTCTGGACGCTTATTTCTAGCCTTCATGGCACTTTAACACAGTCAATTACGCCTCGAAATTTAGAATTTTGGTCACGTCTTTCATAAATTGTTCATTACTAACGTCTTAATTTGTCTTATACTTTGTTTATTTAGATGAAAGCTTATTTTCTTATTACACAGTTTCTTGTCAATCGTCGTAAATGCGCCAAAAACTTACGCCAGATAACAGATAAACAGATAAAGTAACAAACAAACACAAAAACTAATACTAATAATCTCGTGACAATTAAGCACGAACGCCGGCCGCTTCGATAAAAAAAATTCCGTTACTGTGACTTGCCGCTACTTCGTTATTTTTATCGTTAACTTTCCGCCTTTTTCAAGTTTACAATTATCTGCTCCATCGTCTTTCTTTTAAGACCAAAACGTATCAATTGAACCCTGAAAACTCTCTAACGTGCATTTCATTTTGATTAAGGGAAATCAGATGGGTGTTTGGGTCAAAAATGTCTCGATTTTCTGTTTTTCTTTTATTTTTAATCTGCATATCAATAGCTTTAATTTAAGACCAAAAGATTATAGATTTCTGCGTGGTTTTCTTTTTATAAGCATTTTTCAGAAACTTTGTATGTCAGCTTACCTATACCTTACTTTTCTTTTGCGTTTCCTGAAATACAAGGTTTTTCAACAGTTAGGAACATTTTTCTCAGGAACTATAAAAGATATAAACATGTTTTATTATTTCTTCCCCATTAATAGTTCTTTTATTTAAACTGAGGAATTTTGAATATCTCTGCTCAAAAAAAAATTATATAACTTGAAATCGGATTTTTTGGGTTTTTTTAATACATATTTTTAAAAAATCACTGTAAAGGTATTTTTTTATACTGTGAAATATCCTCAGTTTAAATCAAAGAGCTATATGTAAGAAACAAACTATAAAAAAATTCATAATGATATCTCATATAGTTTCTGAGAAAAATGTTCCTATAGTTAGTAAAATTAACATGGGTGAGATAGAACCAACCGACTCCCCTTAAACTCTTTAACGACGGTGGGACAGAAAATTACCATGCTAAAATAAGTTTTCTTCAAGTTAAACCAAGGAAACAAAATATTAGGCAAGTGAAGACCACAATACTGAACAGTTTATATAGAAAAAATAAGTTATACGAAATATGAATATTAAAAACTCAGTTTTTATTTAGTAAGGAAGGAGTTAAAGGTATTCGCAATTCAGTCTTTAATGGGTTAATAAGAAAATATAAATCAAACTCTTATAGTTAAGAGAGCAACAACTACATAAATTATAAATCAAGTATTCCATAAAGATCACATTGATTTAACTCATAAACGGAGGTTGGCAAGAAAATTTGCTCTGCTAAAATAAACTTTATTTTTAAATTTATCTAAATAAACATAATATTAGACACAATAAAGACCTCAGCACTGGTCAGTTTATGTAGAAAAAATTAAGTTACACGAAAAATAAATCTTAAAAACTTTAAGTTAATGTTTTTATTTAGTTAGGAAGGCGTTAAAGATATTCGCAATTAGGTCTTTAATGTATTAATAAGAGTGAAATAAATCAAACTCTTATAACTAAATAAATAAAGGCATAGATTATAAATTCAAATACTGTAGAGATACATGAATTCTACATGAAACTAATGATACTGACATACTACATGAATTTGAAGAACTATAAAGTCATAATTCTTTCAATTCACTGATACGGAAGACCAATCTGTGAAATGGTGTCGCTCAAAGAACGATTATGCAAATCAAACTTCCTAAAACAAATGCCATAAATCCCATTCGTGTGACCTCAAAAATATAACCACACCTTAACACATCAAATAATAATAATAACTGAATTGAAACGAATATGTAAACAACTTTATAACAGGTTATTCTATTTTGAGCATTATTATAAAAATAAAATAATTGATTTAATTTAAGGAAGTTTAATGCAAGCATGTATAAATATATTTTAAAAATCCAATATTCCAATTGTTTCTAAGGATAAAAATTGTGTGTTTTTTAGTCAAGTTCATAATTTATTTGAATTTAGTGGTAGAAAATTAAGCTTAGTTATATATTTAAGAAAGTTTTCTATTTTCCATTTAGCAAGTATTTTTTAAGCAAGTTTTCTATTTTCCATTTAGCAAGTATTTTTTAAGCAAGTTTTCTATTTCCATTTAGCAAGTTTTTCTTTCAATAGTAATTTTAAGTTATAATTTTTTATAATCTTATGCAACTATACATGCATCAAAAATATGTAAAATAAAATTGACAAGCGTAGTGGAAGAACGTGCTAAGTGACAAAAAGTGAAAACGTTAAACTGAGCTTTAAAGTTTTTTAGTTTGCACTAAAATACGTTTAAAACGGTACATGCAAATGGTAAAAAATAGACTTTACTTTAAGTGTATGAAAAAGTGAAAACTTGTTATCCTTAAAGGATGGAACATCATGTTCATTGACATCAAAAAACTCAATTTTTTTTTTCAAAAATCACATAGCACGTTCTTCCACTAAGCCCTTCCATTATTCTTTAAATATTAACGGACTTAAAGATTATTTTCCCTGAAAGCCTTTTCCAAATTCCTATATACGGGGAAAAACAAAAAAGACTTAACAAACAAAAACAAGAATATGGCAAGGCTTTAGGTAGTATTAGCAATATGCTAGTATTGAGTTTTAATATCAAACAATGTAAGAATGCATTCAGAAACAGTTGCGATCAGGGCCTGTTCTAGGAAAACTCAGACTATAGGCACAACCTATTTTGGGGGCCCCTTAACGGAAAATGTTCTGTATTATATCCAGTAATGATGATGCTATATGACCTATTTATAAAATTTTTGCAGCAATTTTATTGGCTTCCTTATAAACATAGATCAAAGCAATCCCATTAGGTCAATTTCTCAGTCAAAATCGAGCTAAAAACAAAGTGAAGTATCAGATTTTTTTTTAATTTACTGATAATTTGGGGATTTACAGCATCATTTAGCATAATATAAACTGAAATTTAGGGGGCCCCTAAAATGTTGGGGTCCTAGGCCCTGGCCTAACGGTCCTTATGGAAGAACAGGCCCTGGTTGCGATCACCAATAAACATTTGCCTATTTTACAAACCACACTGACCCTTAAAACAAATGGAATTCTAAATAAAAAGAAACAGAAAACAACTCTAAATACTGAAGTTCAAACTCAAATATTTCCAGTCAATCCCATTCAAAAGCCGACCTCAAAACCAAAACCACACCTTTAAATATCGAGCAGACGAAAACTAAAAATTACCTAGGAAACCGAAACCAAAAGTTTTCCCTTTCTCTCTACAAAAAAAAATCCCAGAGAAGAACGCATAAATAGAACTTCCCTTTTCCCTAAAATGGTGCTAAGACATTCTCAACACTAGATAGTTATCAACTGTTAGTTAAATGTAGTTAGACATTTAGAAGGTCGGATGTTTTAAAATGTTATCGTTAAAGATTAGTTGCTGGTTAACAATGTTAATTATTAAGATAGTAATGATTGAAAAAAAATATATCGTAGGTTTTTGGTTGTTGGAAGGTGATACATTTGAGGGTTTGTTTTTGATAAGATGAAAGAATGTAGTAATTTATTCATGAAAGAAATTTGCCAATTATCGTTTATCATTAGTATAAAGAGTCCCATTATAACTTTTTGCAATAACGTTGCAAGTTCAGTCTGGATTTTAGGAAAAATGGAAAAGATTAATTTCTATTATTCACAGATGATTTGAATAGAAACTAAATTTCCATGAATTTAATTGCTGTTATGACGTTTCGAGTTTAATTGTACTCCATTGGAAATAATTTAATTGCATTCGCAATAGAATTACAAATTTTTTCAGGAATTTTTCAAATTTTTCCAATACCCTGAAAAAATAAAATTAATTTTATAACTATAAATTCTTGTGGATGATAAATTCTTGTGATAGGGTTGACTCGATACCAGAATTATATCGAATTGACATCGGATACATATTATTCGATATTGTGTGCTATTAGGGATCGTGTGATTGATTTATGTGAAGGACATTTCTGTGACGTATTTTTGATATTGACTCGATATCACAATTTTAGAATTATATCGAATTGACATCAGATGCATATTATTCAACATTGTGTGCTATTAGAGATTGTGGGACTGATTGGTTACACTGTGAATGACATTATGTGACATATTTTTGAAATTGACTCGATATCAGAATTGTATCGAATTGACATCGGATGTACATCATTCGATATTATGGATTGGTTAAGGTTGGTTGAAATATCGTCGCAATAGAGCTACTTGAGGTCATAGATGAAGGGCGTCACAATTTAGAACATTGCGGATTAAAATCAAACTAAACAAAACTTTTAAACAAAAAAAAATACCTCATCGTTCAATATACAGCAATCCCCAAGACCCAAACCATATTTTACTTTACATCCCTCCCAAGGCGCGATCGAATCGAATTTGGCATTGTGTTCTTCGCCGACCCCGTTCCAAAAAGTGGGCCATTGACCTAGGTAGCAGACATCGGTGGCAGACGATACGTCTAGGGCTAGGGCTTCTTTTTCTCGTCTGCGCCTACCCCCCTGGCGGAAGAGAATGGAAACGGATTGCCGCTGTACGTTTCTGGCTTCTGTTGGGAAAAGGGGCGTTTTTCGGATTGCGTTTTTCTGAGTCATTAGATTTTCGGGAAAATTTCTGGGGTAAAACGGGTTTATTTATAGTTACGGGTAGTGTTGTAGTTGTAGATTAGTGTGTGTTGAACTAGGTTAGTAATTAAAGTAGCAATGTTCTTCAGATTTTTAGAAATACTTCAAGAAATATGTTTGCATGTCATTAGTTTTTCGGGAAAATTTCTGATGTAAAACGGTTATAGTTACGGGTAGGGAAGGTAGTATTGTATACATAGATTAGGGTATGTTGAACTAGGTTAGTGGTTAAGTTTGCAATGTTCTTCAGATTTTAAGAAATTTTTCAATAAATATTTGTTTGTTCATTTCATTACTGATTATATTTAAACACAAATTAAGATAAATTTCCTTTGTAAATGAAGTATCAATAGTTGTTCCGAATATTAAAAAAAATTAAAACGTGTTTTTTAAAATTTTGTGACTGATTAATAATTAATTGCCAGCGGGTTTTCTTCGCTTATTTAATGTACTTACCTTGAGGAAACAAAAAAAAAAAAAAAAATATAATAATGATTTTTCCCCCCATCACCTTTACGATTTCTTTACTTGCCAATTAAAATCCTGTACACATCATTTTTTCTTATTTAAACGTTTTATGATTATTCCTTAAAATTCGTTGAAGAAAATCTTGGTCATCATTCTTGAAGAAAATATTGCATAATGTTAGCCGGTAAGAAGCCTTAACGAATATTTAAAAAAATAAAAACATTGCTTGACGCATTTTTACAACAGAATTTGCCAAAATATTCCATTTTATTTTCATTTCGATAAATAGGTCTTTACATTTAGTCAATTATTCCGTACACAAAAATAAAGCACAAACCATCTACAATAAACACACCATAAACACATTCAACCATTTGTAACAAGCACCAATCGCAACTCATAAAACAAAACAACAAAACATCCGTGTCACCTTTAAAACTGAAACCTTCCCCTCCCATTCGATCCGAAAGCGGCGTTTTTGAAACACATGACATTTTACCCGTAACAAAATTACGCCGTGTGTAGTCTTCCAAGACGAGACAATTGCTCTTCGAAAATCGCTTCCTGGACGCGGAGATAAGGAAGGGAGCAGGTTCCCAGGATGATTCCGAGATCGGAAAGGATGAAAAAGACGAGACTTACTTGTTCTTTCTACCGTGTTTTTTACTTTCAATGACCTAATATACAATATAGGGTGACACGGGGTAATTATTAAAAAAAAATCAAACTGTTACCATAGCTACCACATTTATGTAATTTTTTAATCATTAATTTTTTTCGTGTTGACTATTCGATAAAACTGTCGGGTACCATTGTTGAAATTTACTATTTCCTCTGTAGAAGTTGGGGGGGGGGGGGGGGAAATAAACATGTATCCAAAAATTACCCCGCCGATTGGGTTAATTATTGGACATTGGTTTTCAATCTGTTCTGCACAGTATTTAGACTAACTACAAGGGGTAAATTGTGTGATATGGTGTGTACTATAGTACTGCGCATTTGATAATTATTTAACACCACATGACTTCTGTACAAAATGTATAACAGTGAAATCTAGGAAAAAATACCAAACATTTAAATTTCTTCTTTTTCCAAGCTGAAACATCGCGTAGATAATGTTTCTTAACCCCACAAACTATACCAAGTAAATTTAAGCATATTGTTATGCTGTCTGCCTTACCCCACAGCATGTCCAACAATTTCCCCACTTTGTCGAATAATTACCCTGTAACTAAACATGCATGTCATAATGGAACTATTCATCCAACAATGATGTTTTTCATCACAAACCACCTTCATAAACATATCTAAGACTAGGCAGAAAAAAATTCAAGATCACGTAAAAGAAAACAAAATTATACACAATTTGGCATCGATTAAACAAAAGTTAAAACCATTTTTTTCAAGCGCTTTGGATGATTATTAATCTACATTTTTTTAAAGAAAAAGTACTAATCCAATACCAATAATTAGTCAGAGCATTGCTGGATATGCAATTAACGAATTGTGGTTTGTTAGACGCAATAAATTATGAAGCATTATGGGGGCCCTGTCCGATAATTACCCCGATTTTCCGTGTCCAATAATTACCCCGGGTCACCCTAACTTTTTGTGGGAAAACGGTCTTTTGGAATTGGTCAAAAGTAGAGCAAACAATGGCTGTAAAAACAAGATTACGCTTTTCTTGATTTACATCTCAGTTCATTTACTCCGAATAAAATTCAAATATTTTGTGGTAAAACTTTTAATGACAGTCCTCTAATGACAGTTCGTTTAATGACAGTCCTTTTAATGACAGTCCTTTTAATGACAGTCCTTTTAATGACAGTCCTTTTAATGACAGTCTTTTAATGACAGTCCAGTTTTATAAAACCTTCACATTTGTCGTACCTAATGAAATGTGATTAAAAAATTATTTAAGTATTCGTTATTTAATGATTTATTTTAAAAGTTCAAATACTTATTATAAAGTGTCTTTATTATCATTTAGCATGTTTCATTCGAGCCAATTTTTTTTAAATCTTTTAAAACAAAAGGCATGTTTTGACACAAAAGTGCGAGTATCTTTGTCGGAAAAACACTTTATCAATAAAAAAATTGTTCTAAAAAAATAACATAAACGTCCTTTTTCCTCTTTTCGGTATTAAACAGTTGACTGAACACAAAAACTGAAACTCCAACTGAACAAATTTTATAAAATTACTTCGACAATTCTCTTTTCGGTATTTCACGAAAATCTGTAGGTTAAATTGAAAGCTAAAAATAAATTGAAATGGGGAATAAATTGGTCGACGAATGTAAAAATTTGGAAAATAAGTCAATATATTTTTCGTAAAGTTTTGTTAATTCTAATCATTTCATAGAAAACTATTAAAACTTAATATTAAAATTTATTGAAGGATAAAAAATCATATATTTTTCATTGAGATGCGCGTAGAGAACTCTGAACTTTTAAATAAAACGCAGCAGACGAAAAAACATCGCATTGAGAGTGAAACCGAAATAATTAATGAAATCGCGGAAAGACAAGAATAAAACTTGGAAACTTACGTCATCTGAAACAACCCAATAAAACTACTTAAAAACAATAATTTTAAAAGAAAAAAATATCCATATTACTGAAAATTAGTTAAGGTGCAAAATTTCTCAATTAATTATTGAAATCCCGCTCAAGTTTCCCTCTGCTAAGATATCATTCCTTCCAAATTAGATCATCATTCAAACAACGTTTTGCTTTTTTATGATTTCCTCCCATATAAAAAAAAATCGCGTTATATTAGTGAATTAGGCAGCAATTACAGTGAGAAATACTCATTGACCGAGTGACACAATTCACGAACAATTGCTACGATGACATTTACGCGCTAAAAGTACAACTTCCCGTTGCTTCGTTAGTGTCTGGGCGCATGTTATGAGGAATTGGTTTCAAAGAAATGTAACTGGCATATTGTGTAAAATTAGTTTTGTATTCCTCTGACATATTAGCTGAAGGGTAAAATGGTTTTTACTGCATGAGATTAAAATTCAATTTTTGAACTGAAATTTTAATTCCTCTTAAATTTTTTTAAAGTGATGCCTCTGTTTTTGAAGCTTAATACTCTTCTATTTTTTATATTAAAAGTTAGTGAAATTTTAAAAATTATATATATTTTTTTTTGCTGGAAAACTTGACAATCAAATTATACGTTTGTATCCCTCAGAAATGTATTGGTATCAATGGTAGGAGGATCAATGGTAAGCCAACATCTCCGGGACCTGCATGTCCGAGTTGGTTGAACGTCGGTTTCTTATCGAGAAAGTTCCGGGTTCTAAACACAGTCATACTATTAAAGCATTATTGCTGGTAAAAAATCACTCAAAACACATAGGGGTTCCCTAGTACGTGGACAGGTACATGCGTTAAGTTTGGGAAGTCTAAAGTCCAAGCGGCGTTAGTGTACGATGTCGTTCAAAGTTCAGGTTGGTGACAGCTTAGAGGTATAGACTTCGTCACTTGACCGCGGTTTTAAATTACGAATCGTACATGGCTGTGTTAACGCTTCTCACGGAGGCTAGAAATATAGATAGACGGAAACGTACAACGCAAACCAGCTAGTTTAATTAGTTGGATTGACGTCGCTCTAGAGCTACTTTAAGCATGTGAGGTCAATTTGAATGATTGTAATTTGAACAGTATTATTTTTAATTAAAAAATACTTAAATATATTTTTTTTTACTATTTTTAATGCTTGGTGGCATTTACTAAACTATTTTTTCCCTATCATTTTCCTATTAATTTTATTTCAGTATGCGATTAACTTTTGCTGTTTACTAAAGGCGAAGAATTGAATAATGGAGGAATATTTACACATAAATATAAAGTTTGTACTTACCATAAAATTTTCCATCATAGAAGAGGGTGCATATATGTCTGTTTCATTCTCTGTCTTTTGTCATGTACGGTACAGACTTATGTATGGTACAGACTTATCTACGGAAGTGTGGGAATAATTTTGTGAGACATGTTGTAGAGAATTGGAAGAAACAAAGTTGAACGTATGATATCATCAATATAATTTATATTTTTTTGTACTTTATACTTTATTATACTTATAAACTTATATACTTTAATCAAATCAACTGTAATATATAATAATTACGTATTTAAATATCAATTAATAACGTCACTTCTCGATACCACAATGTCAGAATGATCTTGAAAATATGGGTAATTCCATGCAAAATTATCCTGTCTGTAGTGTAAGTCACGTTTGTAAAAAGTGATTATCACTACAACTTTTAACATTAAATGAAAAAAAAATTGTGGAATAGTTGATCTACACTTATTATAACTAAATAATGTAATGTATTTTATTTAATTTGGTTTATTTTTTTAATTTAAAAAGCTTTTAATATCCTCTTAAATCGTGACTTACACTACAGTTACATGGAATTAGCCATATATCAAAATGATATAATACAATAGAGTGACCCTAGGAATGCGATCACCAACGGGAACATTATTTCACTAAAAAAACATTTCAATGTATTGTAATTGTAGAAAAAATAACTTTATACAATTTATAGACTAATGAATTTTTCCACTCTTGGGAGGTCTAAAATTATGAAAGCGTATTAAGAAATAGTTGTTTTTTTTGCATCCATTGTGTTTGTATGTAATGATAACCTAATTATGAAATAAATTCAAATAATGAAATTTAGTATTTTTTAACCTCAATTTTCATTCAATTAGCCTATATGTAGCGTAGAACAAAAAAACTATTTTTTTTAAAAAAATTAGAAATGGTGCGAAAGAATACCTTGGAATAGCAACTTTTTCGTAAAATTTTACATAAGAAATAAGTTTCGATAACCTATTACGATATGTTTTTTTTAGCTATGATACCTTGTAACGGTAGCGTTAAAATCAAATATTTGGTTCTAGCAGTTTGTATTTTTATTTTATTTTGCTCGTAAACAATTTTAAGGCTATGTCCTCACTACGACATCAAATGCCACAAAGGCAACAAATGCAACAAAACTTGGCGACCGCCAAGGGCGCCAAGCGATGCAATAGCTTGGGGGCTGACTCTGCCAAGTCGCCAAGTTTTGTTGCATTTGTTGCCTTTGTGGCATTTGTGGCGTAGTCAGGACATAGCCTTATCATAGTTCATAAAAACAGTATCTAGAGGCGTCTAAAAAATATATTTCAGTTTGAAATTGTTTAATCTGTCTAGAATCTTTTAAACAGTGTGTTATACACAGATTTTGAAAACGTATGTTAAAGGATAAGCAAAAATAATTTTGAATTATTTTCGGAATGTAGATCAAAATATTTTAACTCTCACTTTTAATCATAAAATACTAACTCATTAAAGACTACTGACCGGAAAACTGGCCGGCATACGAAAAAAAGTTTTGTGATTTAGTTCATTTAAATAAACATATTATATGGCAAATGAAGACCATAGTACTGAACAATTTATTTAATTGAAATTTAAAATTGTATTACAAAAATAATACAATTAAGATGTAGATTATATATTTCTTCTATTTGTGCTAAAATCCGTATAATTCTTTTTGTCGATATACTTTTGGGACAGTAATTTTTATTCTTTATTATTTAAGTATTTTATTATTTGTATTACTACAACTAACTACATGCGTTATTTAGTCTTTCCAACTTGTTTAGTTAACTCTTAACTTTAAAATCCGGTTGTCTATGAATTTTTGCTTGAATATTTACGTTTGACTATTATTAGTTATTTCTTGACTATTATTAGTGTAGTAAAAACCAGTACGAAATACCAGTAAAACTAGAAAGAAATGGTTTTAAAATAATAAAACATGAGTTTCAACAACGAAATGAGAATTTTAGGATAATAAACGAGCAAACCAGTTTTAATTTTTACGATAAAATAAAAAATAAATTTTCTCCTTTCAACATCATATGTTAAATAACAAATATTTTGTTTAACAGATAAGACTAAGTATCTGCGTAGCTTAGTGTTAAGGTCATCACAAGTTTAAGGGTGGCATTTAAGATTAAGAAGAAAAAGATATGCAGTGAGTTTTAATAAAGGCAACACTGCAGTAACCATTAATTTATGTTTCAAAAACACCTGAGCGTTCACGAGAGGTCAATACAGTCGTGATTAAGTTATTTAACTTTTAATATAACTTATTTGAATAATACGAAGCTATAAGGAAAACATGAATAAAAGTCTCTTGTAAAAGATATTAAGAGTGTATTTTCAAAACTCACATTCTCCTAAGCATAATAGCAAATAAGATCCGACCCGTTCATAGGAGACTTCGTCCAATTGAATTTACTATTATCAAAAGTCGCTATTGGGGTAGGGTAGGTATATATATTCCGGCTTGTGTGCTTGATCAGAGACCCGCTTATAAGCCTTCGTCAAGTAAGACAGACACAGAAAGAATTTTTACTGACACAGAGAAAGGAAGTACACCCAGGGCGAAGGCGGGGAATCGAACCCCCGCACCCGTTACAGCGCGCAGACTGCTAGCGTAATGTTCTGCGATTCAAACCACTCGGCCATCCGGGCCCCAAAGTCGCTATTGAAAGGGACCGGACCCTATATCTTTAGTTATACTTTGGAGAATGTGAGTTTTGCAACTGCACCTTTTATATATGTAATAATAATCTAAGAATGGTTTACAGTTGTGGAATTCTGCATGAAATATATGGATAAAGAAAAAGGATAGCTAAAATTTTTTTCTGGTTGTTTGATGGTAAAATATATTGTCTCAAGTGATAGTGTCAAAAACTATTGGTATGGCATTAAAATAGTAGTTTAGTCTTGCAAGAATAATATGTCGATCTGTGAAAGTTTACCAGGTGATTTAGAATGTAGGTACAATGCTGAAGGTTTGGAAATTTGTTTGATATTTTAAGACTGGCGAATAAAAAATTTCGTTGAATTAAATCAGACATCTTACCTCGTCGTACGAATTAATTTATCAAACAGAACCACTAGACCACATTCACTTGATTTCAATAACCAATTCAAGTAGTTCATTCATTCATATTTAGTTTTTAGGATACTACTTTCACAGCTTAACATAACGAGCCAGCACCTCTCCACCTACACCCTCACTACAAAGCAGACGTCGTTAAAGATATTATTTTAAGCACTATTACTGGTGGCGCGAAACGCATAGAATCCAGTCCATATACCCCTACACTCTTAAAACAAAAGAGTGAAATCCACTCGGGAAGTGCATTTTCGGCACCGGAAAGGAGTGGAAATGAACTCAGACTGAGTTAAAACCTCACGTTTTAAGAGTGTAGGACGTATAGATTGTTTTCTTTTATTTCTTTTACCCACTCCGCAAAAAGAGTGAAATCCACTCCTATAGGGGAAGTGCATTTTCGGCACGGAAAGGAGTGGAAATGAACTCAGACTGAGTTAAAACCGCTCGTTTGTTTTAAGAGTGTATAACTGTCTAAAATCAATATGAATATAAAAAACAATATTTATTTTCTACGCAAAATGTCGGAATTTCAATTAGCATATGATATTCTCAAACAGTCCAAAACTGGTGGGATTGACAATTCAGACATGAATTATACAAAACCTCCACTCCCGATACACTAGTTAATTTGTAAATGGAATTTCATTTCACTCCTAAAGGGAAACATCTTTAAAATCCAAACCGTGACCTAACTACTCCAAATCTACACCTATGACTGTATAAATATGAAGTTGCAAAACAACATTGATTTTCTATGTAAATATTTTCCACGAAAAATGTCTGAATTTCAATTAGCATATGATATTCTTAAACAGTCCAAACTAGTGGAATTGACAATTCAGGCATGAATTATGCAAAACCTTCACTCTCGATACACTAGTTAAATTTTGATGGCATTTAGTTTATTGGGAAAACCTTCCATCTAAAATGTTAATAAACTACACCAAATATACACCCATATGACTGTCTAAAATCAATGTGAAGACCCAAAACAATATTTATTTTCTATGTAACCATTTCCACGCAAAATGTATGAATTTCAAATAGCATATGATATTCTTAAACAATCCAAATTTCAAATTTGAAATAATAAATGTAGATAACTTACAGGTCTCTATCTTCCCACTTTTTTGAAATTGCTTCGAATATTTGTGTAAAATTATTTATTGAAAATTAAAAAATATATATTCGAACCAATTTCAAAAAGTGGGAAGGTAGAAAGAACTTGTAAGTCAGCTACATTTATCACATAAAAAAAAACTTCTTGTAAAAATATTTAATGCAACCGGAGAAATGTGGCAGAGAAAATATTTTTTTCTCCATGGGATTAACACTGATGCACTTTGCTTTGGAGACCCCCGGTCCAGCGCGCCCATTCCCCCTGACGTTTAAAGAATCAATTTTTCAGAAAATAGTTTTTTACTTTCAATTACCTAATGTGAAATATAAGGTAATGTAAGTATTGCGATGAGGTTAAATATACGAAAAGGAGAGTTTTTGTTTTCTTCATATTTTGAAGGATGCTGATTGTGAAAATTGGTTTTTGAGCATTGATCCGTCTGTCAGACTGTTTGTCCAATTAGAGAAAAACTTTCTGAAACCACTCTACAGCTAGAACTAAAAGAGTTACGGACTTCAAATTTGGTACACAATTTTCTCTTTCTCCCTCCTCACTCCCTCCCTCTCTCTCTCGCTCTCTTTCTCTCTCTCGCTCTCGCTCTCTCTCTCCCTCTCTCTTTATCTCTTTCTCAAAGTTTTATTCAAAATGTAACTGAAATTTTCTCATAACGAAACTTAAGAGTTATGGAATTAAAAACTTTCATCATTCATCGTTTAATTTTTGGTGCAAATAAAGATATTAAATTCTCAAGGAAATTAGTTTCCACAGCTTCTCAAGTTTCTAGCACTTAATTTCCTTGAGAATGTAATGCCAGAGACTTTTTACCTTCTTGACTAATGAATTTGCGCAACTAGGGAATAAGCAATTTTGCAGAGAAAGTAATCTTATTTTCATTGCGAAAGATTTTAATTTTAACTTTCAAATAATTACTTTGACTTAATTTATACTGCTTCGTGGGAAATAATTTATTACTATAACCAAATCCCCAAATATTAAAAAAACAAAATTATGATAAATAGAAAATTTTCTAATAACGGTTTATTATTTTAGTGAAGAAAGAAGAAAGTAGTGAAATGTGACGATTCCTTTGATTAAAATAGAATCGAACTAGAGCTGCTCGATGGCTGTTGGCGACGGCTGGCCTCGTAATTTTAAGTTTGTTGGAGGTGACTAGACCAACACCTGAGCTCGCTCCAAAACAACCTTGTAGCGATATCATAGGAGTGTTAGGAAGTTGGACCCCGACAGATTTAATGTGAACCAGTCCCATGTAGACAGTGTTATTTATTGGAGGGTTTTTTTTTTGTCTAGCATGACCCGTTTTTTATATGGCTAGCTGAGACAAGGACATAACTTGTGAAAGTATCTTCCGCAGCATGACTCTTTAACGACGGTCTATTAACATTTCAGTGGAAGAAGAAGCTTTCCCATGGCGGCATAGCCACTTGACTAGATGTGTTTCAGTAATTAAGTTGTCAATGATGCCTTTTCACAACTTCAAGTGTTAGTTTGTGTTGTGTACCATTCTAATGAAGGTGGGCCTTTTGAGTTCCCACCGAAACATGTAAATTTGTACTGATAGACTGTTGCGTTGTTTTTGTTTGAAAAATACTATGCGAAAATTAAACTGAGACTTTTTGCAATTTTTTTTATTGCTATATAGTTGAATAACAAACTGTACTGTACTGGCGAAGCGAAATGCAGTACGTCTGATCACCTTATGGGGACATGACTCTTATTTGCATTTAACGATTCAATTAAAGTCCTGTTTATTGTTTGATATTCTTTATTTATTGTTTGATATTATTTATTTATTGTTTGATATTATTTATTTATTGTTTGATATTATTTATTTATTGTTTGGTATTCTTTATTTATTGTTTGATATTCTTTATTTATTGTTTGGTATTCTTTATTTATTGTTTGATATTCTTTATTTATATTGTATTCGACATTCTTTATTTATTGTTTGATATTTTTAAAAATTTGTTCGATATTCTTTATTTACTGTGTGATATTCTTATTTACTTTACTTTAACACCACATAAACCTTCCTTCCACCCCACCTAACATCCCTGTGAGAAAAACCAACAACTCCGATCGGTGATATCTTTATCCTAGGTAACATAGCAGGGGCAGTCACCGGTTCGGGGCGCCTATATTTAGCCCGTGACGTAGCGAGATATTCGGGGCGGAAGCACACATAGGATGACGCAACCAAGGGGCTTACCCTCCGTGTAGAGTTAAACTTGGCCAGCAGCCACATTTCTTCACGCTTCTTGTGTCGATAGTTCCACGTGGGTTGTCGCTTTTTGGTTGCGAGAATTTTTTATTGAGAGAATGGAAAGTTTTTATTTCGATTTGTAAAGTCAAATTCATTGTAATGTTAATCCATAAATTCATTGTAATGCTTGTAATGCTAGTTCTTAAATTCATTGTAATAGTAGTCCGTAAATGAGAGCATAAACAACTCAACTTAGCTTGAACGGAATCTGTGCTAGATTAAAGTATTTAACTCTTGTTATCGTCACTTGACCAGGGTTCTAAATTACGAGGCGTTATTGGCTGTGTTAAAGCTCCTTTGGGAGGCTATATAGATATAGGCAGCCGAAAACGATTACATTACATGGTTGGTTGGTTGGTTGGTAGACATATATATTCAGATTTGTGTGCTTGGTCTGAGACCCACTTATAAACATTCGTCAAATAAGACAGACACAAACACACACACACACATAAGTGGATCCATCTAATTTTTTAGAGACAGAGGCTAACTAGAGGATCCCCAGAATTGACTTGTCACCCCCAGAGGTATTGATTTGGTATAGGAACTTGGAGGACTTTGTGACCACGACGGATTTAACGTGCACCAGTCACCATTAGCGTACACGGGGGTCTTCGGAAGGCAGCGGGACTCGAACTCGCAACCTTAGGGATGCCAGTCCAAGACCTTACCGACCAGGCTATATTACAATACATTAACTCTTGGTTGGTTGGTAGACATATATATATTCAGGTTTGTGTGCTTGGTCAGCGACCCGCTTATAAACCTTCGTCAAGTAAGACAGACACAACAGACAACACACACACATAAGCGGATCCATCTAATTTTTAGAGACAGAAGCCAGCTAGAGGATCCCCAGAATTGGCTTGTCACCCCCAGAGGTATTGATTTGGTATGGGAACTTAGAGGACTTTCGGACCCAACAGATTTAACGAGCACGTACTCCGCATATACTCGGTAGGTCTTCAGTGGTACCGGGACTCGATCGCAGGACCTTCCGATCCCGAGACGCTGACCACTAGGCTCACTACGGCCCACATTAACTCTTGTTATAAAAGGTAATTTATTCGCTTCCGGCTGTCTATTTCTAACCATCTTTTTAGCAGCTTTAACACAGACAATTTCGCCTAGTAATTTATTATCCTGGTCAAGTGACGAGGTCAAAACCAGAGCTAGCACCCAACTGGACTTCAAGCGACATCGTACGCTAACACGCCGTCGGGACTTTCGACTCCACAGATTTCACGAGCACGTCTGTCCCAGCGTACTCGGGGAACACCGTAATTAAGCCGATTTTTTTGCCAACAAATATCCGTCTACAGGTTGTGGCTGGGTTTTGAACGCGGAACCTTGGTATGAGAGTTCGGTGTTCTGACGACTGGGCTACGAAGCCCCCCAAATTCATTGTAAGGTTAGTCAGTAAATTTATTGTAATATTAGTCCGTAAATGAGCGCATAAATAACTCAACTTAGCTTGAACGGAATCTATGCTAGATTAAAGTATTTAGCTCTTGTTATAAATAGATGGGTATTTCTCTAATTCTGCATGTAGAAAATGAAGCTATAATGTTACAAATTACGGGAAATAATTGTAATCTTATGGGAAATAGTATAATTAAATAGAATAATTAATATTTATTATGCTATAGAATTATATACAGGTAGTATAATTCAATTATAAAGTCAATTTTGAAATGGGCATGTTTCAAGTGCTGAGTGGCAACATGAATGCTGAATAAAAATAAATTCTTTCTCGAGCCTCGATTGGTGAATCAATGTCACGTGGAAACAAAACTCCGATCGAAGGAGAGGCATGAATGAAAGCAGTCCTGAAACACCTGAAATTGTCACCTGAAACAAGCCAATTAGTACTTGCACACCTGCATCGGTTATAATGCCTATAGATTCATTTTACTAATAGATGCTGTTCAATATTCAAATATACAAAGTTTCCACCACTAAAATGTTAAAAAATGGCCAGGACATCTTTTTACATCTAAAAACTGAAATAAATTACAATTCAGAATAAAATAGAACAGTAATTTATGTCAAAGAATACTTTTAGTTCACGAATTCCAGCTTGATCATCCAACCAATAACGCATATATAATCACATGTTTGTCTTCATTCATGTGAACTACACCATTAATTTGCAGGTGCAAATGCTCAAGCTGGGACAAATGCCACTTTGGCAATGCAAATGCGATATCTTACATAACTCCTGTCTTTGGCGAACTGTTTTATATGTAAAGACGTGGAACTGAGTGTGCTGAACAAACACATAGCGTGCGTCACTCGTATACTCCGTTAAAAGTATACAAAAAATACACGTAAAATGGAACATTTACGAAATCCTGGAAATTGTAGCTGTGACTCAAGAATATAGGAAATTTGGCACCATTGCTAGAACTATTTTTTTTTCTTCTTTTTCTTTAAGAATTTATCATATATATTGTCTTTTTACAGGATTAGAAGAATAAATAAACGTTAAATACTAATAACTTAAAACTAATTAGAATTTTTAAGAAAGGAAGACGATAAGTTCTTTGTGGTTACATTCTTTTTCCTTTATTGGAAAAAAATGCAGGCGTCAATGACCCTTATTGTGCCCTGTAGATGTACTTTTATGCAAAAAAAATATGAACCTTGACAAAATATATTGAAAAAACTACAAGCCTCAGCGGTAATTATATCACATCAGCATGCTCCCCGAATGACCCTTTATAAATGTACCAATAATTATAGATCTGTCAACTGAATATTTTTTACTCTACATTAAGAAGGACGGTCAGTCGTTATAGTCAGTTTCATAGAGCTAATGCATTAGTTTTGAAATCGCAACCTCTACGAATACATTGCTTCACCATTTTTCACTAAGCAAGAGAATCGGCACAACAGCGGCAAAACAAATTTGTAAGGAAAATAAAGTATTCGGTTATTTAATAACTAATTGATAAAGATTAAAAATAGTGTCGCCCTCTTCAGAATGCTCCAAAATTTTCAAAAACGTTTCACAATAAGAAAGTTATGTTGTTTCAATTCTTCAGAAATGGTATTTTAGGGTCATTAAAGCTTAAAAATAATAATTAAATGATATTTTCCCTTCAAATTTGTTTTATTTTGCTTTAATGATGATCATCATACTTTTTGAAAAAAAGCTTACATATCAAATCCATGCTTACATTGCAGTGTGCATGCAGTGTAGGTTTCAAAACTAATGCTTCAGCTCTATGGGACATGACCAACGACCAAATATCCCTCTTAAAAGCGTGAAAAATAATATATTTAGTATAAGTTATTTACAATCTGAATATTTATCTTCTTAGTTTAAAGTACGACTTTTGTTTATGGTTAACAATAAATATTATTCCTCAGCATAAAGTGAATTGTCTAAATCACAAATCTGTAAATCTTTTTTTTCTGCGATAAGACTTTGTTCGAAAAAAACACCTTACAGTATTTGTCTTCGAAAAGAAGAGAGTGTAAAACATAGTGGAGGGAAAAGTATGCTTTTTTTGGTTTTGTTAAAAACTAAAGGAATTTGAGTTAAAAGACGCTGTTTATGTATACTAGCGCCAGTTTAACATCTGAGAGACTAGCAAAAGGCCAAAAATGCTAACTTATTGTTACTGCACGTTCTTTTAATTTAAATTATAAACGTATTACTATTGTTGTTGTTGCTTTATTAAAATGTTTCTGAATGTTATAGTTGCAAAGCAACGGGTTTTAATAAAATATGTCAATACTTAAAATTTTATAAAATGTGTCATAAAAACTGAAATTTCTCAAAATTTTCAAGAAAACACAAGCCACTGAAGAAGTCTCCAAAAGTTAGTCAAACTTGATAATACTTTACACGTGTATTGTACTAAAAATACTCAACTTTTGCAGATGTTACAATGTACTATTTCCACTTTCACTTAATATTCTAGGAAAAATGTGTTTGAAAAATATTTAAAGAGAAAAACAAATCTCAAAAGTGGAGGGCTCTACTCAAAAGTAGTTCCAGCTGGTTTTAAAAAATCAAAATATTTTACACATATACTTACAAATACGCAATTATTGGTGGGTATATTTTTCTCTATTTGAACAAAAAATTTCGTTGCTCGATGTAATTTATTGAAAAATTATTTTAAAAATTATTTTTTAAATCTATTAAATTTTATCCTAAAGTAAAGTGTCCTTCTACTATACACACATTTACAACTTTAAAAAAATAAATAATACATTTTTATTGATAATTATTTCATGGACTTCAAAATTTTCAAAAACATTTCACAATAAGTAATGTTTGTCGTTTCAATTCTTTAGAAATGGAATTATTTTCGAATTATGTATGCAATTTTATAATGGATTTCCACTAACTCTTATTATTTACTTCCTCTTATTATTTTTTAAACCATTTGAGTGCTGTTCAGAAACGAAATAAACTTTTATTCTCTATTTTAATATTTTTTGCTACCAAAGGTTACAAACTCATTTTATGGAATATCACCACGTAGAGTATTGGTCTTTTTCAGCAAGTGGCCGAAAGTGCAATGCTATTGATATTTAATTAACCACACATTAAACCATTTTATCTTCAAAGTTTTTGGCAATCCATTGTATTTACATAGTAATATTTATTTTTTTGCCAAATTTTACACACTGAAATTAAGTGTTAAATAAGGTACAGGCAACAAAATTATTGCTTCGACTTTAAATAAATTAAAATTACCTATAAGATATTTAAAAAATTCTAAGTAATGTTAACATTTAGAACATAGAACAAACGCTTTTAATACACTTATAGACTTAAAAAATTACTCTTTCAAAATATATAAAAAAGGTAAAATTTGAATAACGAAAAGCCACCGCTTTATAAAGAGGCTTTATATCTTAGCTTTCTACAGCTGTAACTCATATAAACTTTTTGTTGACAGTCTGTAAGACCCATTCAACAGGAAAAGGTTACAAAAATATAATTAAAAATTATCCATTTACAGTGAGGAATAAATGTTAAATCTGCCGTGTTTCAAAACGATTTAGCTAAAAGTTGAGTATATGGGTTAGCTCAAGTATCGACGTCGTTACTTGACCACCATTCAAAGTTACGATGCGTGTATAAGTGGCTGTGTTAAAGCACATTACAGAAACTAAAAGTTCCCCAAAAAATCAAACCAAACATCCAATGCTATTCCACTATTACGGAATACCACATTTGTGAGAATTTCAACTTGAAACAATTTCACCCAATTAGGAATATAGTTCAGCGGACAATTTTAGCTAAACGTTACTCATTATTTATCATGGAACACGTTTCGGTCTTCCCTGAGAAAGAAACGTGCTTCTGTTTACTCTTTGGAACAACGGAAGTTTTTACGGCGGGCATTTTTGAAGTCTTCTTTTTCCCACGATGCTCTTTATTCCCGAAGTCACGCGATTGGGAGTGCATTGATTTGGTGCTTGACATAGAGATAGTATTATACAGGGATTGGAACGTTACTTTTAAAAAGTAACTCTGTTACAGTTATTTAATTGAAAAAGTAACTCTATTACAGTTACTTAATTAAAAAAAGTAACTCTGTGACAGTTACTTAATTAAAAAAGTAACTATGTTACAGTTACTTAATTAAAAAAAGTAACTATATTACAGTTATTTAATATGAAAAGTAACTAGTTACAGTTACTTTTAGAAATTTCAAGTTATAAGAAAAATTTAAATTTAGCCACCTTACCGTTTTTCAACCGTTTCCTTACCGTTCAAAACTAATGCATTAGCTCTATGAGACTGACGATCCCTCTTAAGGGCGAATGAACCCGATCGACCGCGGGTCTCCAAACCAAAGTGGCCCCGTGTAAATCCAATGGAAAAAAATATTTTCTAGCAAAAGGCCATTTCCCCGGCCTTTTTGACTATTTTTACAAACGGTTTTTTTATATGATAAATGTAGCTGACTTACAGGTCTCTATAATCACACTTTTTGTAATGGGTTAGAATATTTTTTGTAAAACTATTTATTAAAAATTTAAAAAAAAATTCGAACCCAGTTCAAAAAGTGGAATCATAGAAACTTGTATAATCAGCTACGTTTATCATATTAAAAAAGCGGTTTTAAAAATTTGACACAGCTGGAGAAATGTGGCTTAGAAATTTTTTTCCCATTGGATTAACACTTATGCACTTTGGTTTGGGGACCCGCGGCCGATCGGGCTTATTCGTCCTTAATTACATAAAGCCTAAGACATTTTTGAGGAGCAAACACAATTTAATTAAAGTTTAGTTTGTGATAGTTTGATTTAAATATTAGTCGATAATGTCTCTGACCAGCTTAGAAACACATTTCAAAGTTTACCTGGTGTAAATATCCGGTTTGTAATTCTAGGATTAAAAATCAAACAAATTATATTGAACAAATTTATAATTTTTGCTTCAATAACGACGCTGAAAACATAACTTAATTGTATAAATGTGAATGAGATGTAAAATATAATTTAGATTATATAAAGAAATTGACACATTCGATACGAAAAAAAATGTTGCCGCGTAGAGTGCTACAGAGAAAGAGCATCATTAAATCACGCTAAGATGACGCTCTAGTATCGGCCCCAAACTGAATGAAGATATATATCAAAACATTCAACGAGTCGGCACTACAATAGAGTACTAACCACATAAAAAAAAGACAACCACAGAGAACATATCTTTCCTATCCTATTCACAATTCCCTCTGACTCTTAGCAACAAACCTATAGAGTTATACAAATACGGACCCGACTACTGAATTCCCCACATAAAAAACCTCCCTTTTCTCGAAAATAATTTCACAACAACAATTCGCGTCTACCGAATTCCAATAAAAAAATAATAAAATCACCTCAACAAAATTTTCCCGCGCGTTTTCTTTTTTCTTTTCCTTTTTTTCGTTTTTCTGCACCTTTACTTCTTTTACTCTTAATAATTTTATTCATGTCACTGTCGGGATGGGGTAGCCATATTTGGCAACTTTTTGGATTTTTTGGCAAAGTTTTAAGGTTAAAGTTAATTTTTTAAAACACGTTTTTCTTGTTGATTGGAGGTTTCCACATTTTATGCAATACCACTTTCTCCTTTCTGAATTCAAATATACAGTAATTACATCATTTTTTTAAATACTTTTTCATAATATGGCGAAATGTGTTAGATAATTTTTATTCACAAAAAAAAAAATGACTGGCAAAACATCCAGGCAATCGAGGACTCAGGACACTGTGATTTTTAAGTGAAATTTATCAAAATTTTCTCTAAAAATACCATAATGGTCAAATAAAAAAAATAAAAAATAAAGCTTTTATTTCTCGTCACCTTTATAAAAAGAATAATAACCTAAAAATAGCATATTTAATTCAAATAACCAACATAACATCAGTACATTAGTTCAAAATATTGCGGACAATGATACTTCCACATTTAATATGAGTCATAAAACCATTCGATCCCCTCTCCTGCACCTCCCATTCCACAAATGTTCCCTTCCCGATTCCCAGAATATTTAACAAATAACTTTCTCCTGGAAAAACCATCAGTAGGTCACTCTACCATCTAATGCGCGCGCCACCCGCTAGAAGGCGCTACCGGTTCCGCTCGATAAAGATGGAGTTTCGCGCCGATCGAGCAAGAATGGGTAGTGGGAGGGAGAGGAGGGAGGGGCAGCGGGCGACCGATTTCAAGGCCAGCCGGCGAGTTCAGGGACAGGTAGCGGCGAGTTTTCTCTGATTCTCGTCGACAACAAGAAAAATAATAGCAGAAGGGTCCCTTTAATTCAGGCCTGTTTTTTTCCCCTCTTCTCCATCTTTTCTGGCTGTCTTTTTTGCGATGAGGTTTTAGGGGTTGATTGTGGGGAGTAGTTGTGGGGGGAGGGTGTTATTTTTTTGGTGGTGTTGCTAGGGGGGTTGGTTATGATATCGGAATGTGGAATGTAGGGTTGGAAGAAATTGCAATGGGATTGGTTGGTTGAGTTGAATATCGTGGCATTAGAGCTACTCGACGGTTATTGGCGACGGGCGTCATAATGTAGAACCACAGTCAAGTGACGATCCGACACCAGAGTAGACAGACACCCAACGTAGTTTTAGGAACGAAACCTCAATAGGATGGTTTCAGTTGTCTTATGTGTGATGAACAATTCAAATTTCATCTAGGATTCCCCGTAAACCTAATCATATTATGAAGAATAATTATAAGAAAATTCTTTTTAATAAAAAAAGGTCCATTTAAAAAAAAAGAGCCATACAAATTAAATATCAAGTTCAAAATGTCTTTTAGCACCAGTCAGTGCAACTTTAGTTCAACTAATACCAAACTTGGCAAAACTAAAAACTATTATTTATAGTGTATAATTATGTTTCTCTCAGAGATGGTGCTGAACAGTAATGGGCATGTTTCACATGTTGAGTGGCAACAATTCCATCGGTATAATTTTCATTCTTAGTTCTTCTGGAATTACATGTCTTGGACGATACAATATTTTCGTAACTTACTGAAACGAATGCTATGCACAAACTAATTTTTTCAGAAGAAGCAAAGCTTTAGTTTGTTCGTGAATCGCGTTAAATTGCTGTACAAATTGCAATTACAATAAACAAGTTCCACGTAAAGAACTCTAAAACAGAACACAGCAGACGAGAAAAAAACGCGATTAAAAGTGAAACCGAAACAACTAACGACACCGCGCAAATGCAAGAAGGAAAACTGGAACATTACATTATGTGAAACAACCAATATAATATTTTATCCCGGAATTAAAATATATATGTAAAAAAAATTGAAAAATGAAACATCGAACTATAGCCAAACAAGACCATTTAATTAAAGAAAAAAAAATACATAACCAGGCACCATCCCATTCCCTCAGAAGAACAGGTGCGAAATACCCTGCCGTTCCCTGTACTCGGTCTACCAGGAAACATCCCCGCAGGTAAAGTGAAAGAGAGATCCGGAAAACAGCGCGCGTTTTCGCAGAAAACGAGCGAAAGTGGCTCAGCTGTCTCGGCAGACAGGGTTGCCAAGGCCAGAAATCGGCCGACGGTTTTGATTTCGATTTGGGACCCGTCTGCTACTCGTTGTTGCGCGTAGGTGGGGAATTTGGTTGTTCTTGAATGAGTGGTTGGGTTGATGTTGTACTAGAGCTGTATGTAGGCTTACACATTACAGAATTTAGTCACATTGAGTGAATTTTTGAAATATTTTTTCTTAATTCCTCTTAAATTATTGCAATAGTCAAAATTATTTTTTACATGTAGAATAATTTTGCAATAGAGAATACTTTTCTATATTATAATGAACTAATTGACTATGCGTATTAAAATAAGAGTCGAGTTGAATTATAGTTTGGCCTTGAATTTATTTAAAATATAGATTTAACGTTGAATTTTCGTTATTACCCCTTTTTCTTTAAACTTGGTTTAAAAAAAAAAAAAAAACAGTATAACATAGCTTTATATTAATATTTCTTTTAACGTGAATTCTCTAAAAAGTAACTAGTTACTTTTTAAAAGTAACTTTCCATGCCCTGGTCTAAATTATTGTGTACTTTAGAATTTTTTTCCTAATTCCTCTTCTCCATTTCAGGTCCAATTTATTTTTGCATCTGTAACAGAAGATTTTAACTGTTATCTAACTTAGCAAAAGAAATAAAATTCTATATTTTCAAAAATATTATGTGAAATTGAAATCAATTTTCAACTAAATATTATATATTTAAGCGAGACACCACCATAACATATCTCAATTGTTTTTCCCCTGCTGTTGTAGAGACTCTTAGATTGGGAAACAATGTTTAATTGTGGTAAAACAAACAAAATGTGAAATTAATGTAACAATTTATTTAGTCTTTAGCAACAAAATTTTACATAAGAATTTGGCATTGGATAAACTAATAGTAAGGAAAGAATACAATGTTACAAAACTCATCATGCTATAATAATACGATATATAAATGTAAAAAAGGCAAAATGGTTATTATATGAAGGCACAAATATCAAACAACTGCACAAAGATATAAATTTGATTATGCATAACTAATTAACATCCATTATACAATAGAATGCAAAACATAAACTTCCAATTAACAATAGTTCAGTTTGATTTCACTGAGAATTACAATTAAAACACAAGTATTATAGATATTCAATCACATTAAATGCACATTACTAACTTAAAATAACTAAAAATGATTTTGATTTCATAAATGAGTAACAAGAAATTGCAGTTGATTACTAATTAAACTGCTAGATATACATAATATGCAGATAACTTTAACAATTAGTAAATTAATTGGATGCATAATAATAACCATATAAAAACAAGTGTTGCTAATATACCATGTACTAAATAAATGGACAAACACAATACATAAAAGCTCAAATATCTAAATTAAAGAAATTTTACTTATATGAAGTTTAAACTGTTAAGTAATAAGATTTTGACATCGCACAAAATTTCTTACAACCTATACTATTTAACAATAGAACCGCATTTGAAATCAAATCAATTATCAATAGAAAAAAGTAGCAAAAAACCGATATTTGAGCTTGTATAGTACAAAGACCGAAATTAGATTTGAATAGCTTAGTGAAAAGTATCCTTTAAATGCTTAAATATTATAATTAGCCTAAGGTCATTCAGACCAAAACAAGAGAAATGCTAACTTAAACCTTATACAAGTTTAGAGGACATACACAAAATAAACTAGGATAAATTAAAGCACTTAAACAATTTTTAAAACTATCAAAAAGTTAAATTCCCCCTAATTTAACTTTAGATTCATTCTCGTTACTGTTAAGTACTTAAAAAGGATCAAAGATTATCAATATCTTAGATGATTCAAATTCTTGTTTATTACAAATAAGACGTGAACAGTCAGTTCAAAAGATTTCAAGACACAATTTCAAAGATATAACTGAAGCCACCTTCAACCTTATAACTCAAGAATAACATGCAAGTATTTTTTTACAAAGAGGAAAGACGCAAGTCAAATTGAGAAGATCACTGTAAATCTTCTATCAATATTTAGGAGTCTAGTAGGAATATCATTACACAATGAGGTATAAATGCTGCTTAGAAAAATAAAAAAATCCCTTCTCTTAGAGCTATCCGGAACAAATCAAAGAACTTTTTGACAAAGTTTTAACGTACAGAAAAACATGCATGACTAGCACCAAACAAATGGAACATTATGTACACCTATGCAGAATGAAGTATGGTACAAGATATGGTATAAAATGATGCTATGTCTACATGAAAAAAGTTATTAAACATATCACAATTTCAAAAAATTTTAGCAAATAGATTACAGCAAATTCATAAAGTTAGTTATTTGCAACTGATCTATTTGCTTTGAGAATTAACTAAGTAACAGCATTGTTACTTAGAATTGTACTGTCTGGTTTTTCAAGTATAAAGACCTACTGAAACTACACATTTTATATAGTTCTAGATTCTAATCGAATGCAGTAACATCTATAGTAAGGGATTATTACAAAAGGGCACTTCAATAATGAATTAGATAATTAGTACTTGAATATTTAATTGCCTTGAATTCAAATTAACATCCTTGACAAAATAAATGAAAATTAGTACTTGATAACCATCAACAAAAACAATATTCCTTACTGATGATATACAATAGTAATTAAAAACCTATAAAAATGAAATTTTAAAACCAATAAGATGATCATTAACACACGTATCTCCTAGGCGCAATATTTCTGTAATGCTTTCTAAGACCCTTAGCTAACCGTCTATGTTTCTTCAGCAACTTTTGGTTCTGCTTAACAAGAGTGTTCCTCTCCATCTTATTTTCATGCAGAATTTCTACATACCTCGTAGACCCATTCAGAATAGTGTTCTTAGAAGGGTTCTTCTTGATTTTATTGTTATCGTCCACCAACAACTCGATCGGGACCAGTTTCTTGAGATGTTCGAACAAGTCCCTCATTTCGTGGCGCCTGCGACGTTCCATGTCGTTGTGGTCGCTGCGTTTGGATCTGGCAGCACCCTGGGTGGTCTGTTTCGTGGTCTTGGTGATTTTCTTGATGGCTGAAGTCTTGGCCTGACGCATGACGTAGCCGTTGGGGTTGAAGGGGTCGAACTCCTGGAACTGGGTGAGCAAAGTTTTGCGCTGTTTCGGATAGGTCAGCCTCTTGCTGGCTGATTTGGCTCTGGACTTGCGGGGGCGTTTGACTTCGATGGATTCAACGTCGACAAACTCCTCACTGTTGTCATCAGTGATAAAATGATCAGCTGAAAGAGAAAAAACCTCATTAGAACATCAGTAAATTGAGACATTCTTTTATCCAACACCCTTTGAAGAGAACTTACAATCAACATTTTCATTCATAATTTCTACTAACCACTAAAGCTTTTAGCATATTTTTAGCAAACAGAAATTTAGTTTAAGAAAATCTTAAAAACTGCATTAATTCTTATATTAAAACATGCATTGGAACTAAAAGGTTAAGAATCCTTTGCCCTATAGAGAGGAGCTACACTTATACAGTAGAGTGCCTAGTCTGAACACATTTAATACACAATTCAAATTAACCAAGCAGACACTTACATGATCTCTTAATAGGCTTTGTTGCAACAGGAACCTTCCTAGGTCGTCCAACAGGTCTCTTGACAACTGGAGGAGCCTCTACCTTCACAACATTGTGGGCAACAGGAACTTGGTAACCATACCCATACTCATCCTCGCTCATGGGCTCTTCCTTGATCTCGTTCTTGACAACCACATCCTTATCTTCCTCCTTGAAGTACGAATGGTCATTGTGAACCTCATCCTCCTTCCTGATGTACACGTACTCATAGATCTTGCCATCCTTGGGGGAATTGTTGACCATGACATCATCAGTGACTTCAATCTTGACTACCTCAGGCTTGCCCTGGAAGTGGTGCTGGAAGATCTCGTTGGGGTTGACTATGTGGCGCAGTTCTGGCGAGATCAGGTTCTGGCTGGACTTGAAGGCGGCTGCTTCGATGGCGGCTGCGTTGAGCTTCTCCTGGTACGGCTCCTCGTGGAGGTTGTAAATGTAGTCATCATCATTGAGAGTAGATTGGTAGATGTCGTCATCGAGGCAGCTGGTGTAGAGGTCCTGGTCCAGGGAAGAGCTATCCGAGTGGAGGAGGTTGTCGAACTCTGAGAAGTCGAAGTAGTCCTCGATGCCATTGTAGATGAAGTCAGGCAAGTAGTTGGATTTGCTGATGCCGTCGGAGAGTTCCGGATACATACGGGCAGCGTCAGGAATCATCTGAAAAGAGGGGAAAAAATTTTTAATACAAATTAGATTGAGACATATTTCCAGAAACATTGTCAGTATTTAAAGAATCATTCCTGATATTCAGCGTAGATTCATTTTCCTTTTCTGAAGTTAAAATCTTAAGATCCAAAACACAAAATTAATATTTGCAAATACCCAAGATTTCAAGGTTTTATAAAGCAATTCGTATGGTTTTACGATAAAAAAACTAAATGTTAACATTATCAGCATTAGTAACGAAATCGATTCAAGTCCACTCCTTAGAATTATACTACCGAAGTTCATTCAATAAATACCGAAATTTATTCAACAAAATGATTCAAATTTAAGTTAATTAAATGTTTAAACCAGAAAACAGGTTGTCAAGCCATACGTTTACCGTAAAATTATGTGGTACGCTTTTTTTTAATATCACTTAAAATTCATAAAATATACTTTTATTCAAAAAAACACAATGACAGTAGTTAATTATACCTTGTATAATGCATAAATAATATTTTCCAAAATATTAATCTCCTAGGAACAGCTGTGAAAATTAAAAACCGGCAAAGCTCGACATACTACGCAGCTCGAAGTGTCCCTTTAAATGAAAAAAAAAGCATGCATTCCGAAAAGCCGGCACTGGTATCGGGTTGCCGGAATTGTCTACGTGCGCACTTGGCGCTTTATCGCTACATGCCGGCACCGGTTTGGCGAGGGCAGGAGAGAATGCGCCACATCACCATCTCTTGAAAACGCCCTTTTAAAATAAAATAAGGGATTTTGTTGGAAAAGTAAGTACATTAGATGCATTTCAGCGTAAAAGATTTGATAAACTTCGTTGGTCAAGTTGAAACTGCGTACTTATCGCAAAAAGCCGGAATTTCACATACCGGTACCGAAACAAGAACTACGTCACCGCAGCAGACGAAAGGAAACGTCGGTATCGGAATATTCAGAGAGGCATGGGAATTATAATGGATAAATTTCTGGATTAGGCTTTCGTTTTTCTCTAAGAATTTTATATTTTCGTCAAGTGCCGACATACTGCGCAAAAAAGGGCCATCACCCATATGCACGACCGGCAAAATGATTTTTGCCAAAAAAAAGACAAGGAAATGATACAAAAACCGAATCTGAGCAATAAAGTGATTCTTACCTTTAATTATATTAAGGTATCATCGATTTTAATCAATATCCAAAGGTAATTTCGCAAAGATGAATTATCATCGAGGAGCACAGATTTTATAAGCAACTACAAGGCGAGCCACGAACACACTGCGATAGTTAAAGAGCCGGTCTCGCATATAAAGACTCGTGGACGTGGTTTTACGGCGTGTAACCATCCGCCCTTGAAGCATGACTGGGTGACGACGTTCTGCCGGTTCCGAAATTAACTTAGCCCCCTCGATAAACACCACAGTTTCTTACAAAATACATTAAATTAAAAACATTTATATTAAATTTTCTAGTCGAAATAACGTATTTTCAGTAA
This sequence comes from Oedothorax gibbosus, assembly GCA_019343175.1. NCBI lineage: Eukaryota > Metazoa > Arthropoda > Arachnida > Araneae > Linyphiidae > Oedothorax > Oedothorax gibbosus. The sequence continues at coordinate 86,122 of JAFNEN010000611.1, forward strand.
TATTCCACCGACATATTGCGAACTATTTTTAGCGTAGGCACAGACCCGGCATCGGTGAGTCGGTCATATTGGCGGGAAAAGATATAGGCGGGGCTTACTCCTCCAGCCAATCGGCGAGATTTTTCATTTACTTCTCGTATGCAGTGACGTTTCTGGACTAGAACTGAATATTTTTTTTAGATCGCTGTCTGCCCGAAAATTTGCACAAGCAGACTTTTCCCCCCATGCCCGAGCGCCATCTCACTATATATTTTATTTATTTTATTTAGAAGTACTCATTCTTTTGTTCTATTATTTTTAATGACTGATTATTTTATTTTTCGTTTTCGAATTTAATTTTTTATTTGTCTCCGGAATGTTTCTATTATGCGCATAATTTATTCTAATTAGGTTAAGCTATACTTTTTACATAAATTAGTGTTGACATTGACAATTTACCATTTCATTCATTCTCTAGAAATGAAATAAAAATCAATTTATGAGGATCTAAATAGCAGATCGAAAATATTTTTACGCGTTGGATTCTCACGATGACTTGATTTTTCTTTTTTTAAGTTTGTTCACGTGAAAGCTTTTTTTATTTTGTAGGCGATGGTAGTAAAAAAATCAAGTTTCGAAACTAACAGTGAAAACTTAACTCTGCCATTTGTTCGTTTTAAAGGGAATGGTAAATCAATGATTTGGTTTTATTAAAAAGTTTTACTAGAGCTACGTTACGTTTTCTTCAGTTAATTTTGACTCGCGATCAACTGTCGAGGCTGAGCGACGAAGCTAGCAACCCAATTTTTTTTTTAAATATGTAATTAAACATGTTTCTCTTTAATTACCTATGATTAAAAAAATAAAACATTAATCTATTTTAAGTTAGGACGCCAAATCGAAACTGGTTGAAGTTAATCAAAACAAAGTAAAAAAATGCTAAGTTAAAAATTATTTTCTAAAAAAAGCGAAAATAAAGAAATGTTGCATAAACTTACCACATCATTTTTAATGACACTCTTGATAATCTCATCAGTTAATACATAAGGCTCATAAGGTATTTCATCCAGATCCAGTAAATCGGGCGATTCTGGTGCAAGGATCACTTCGTTGGGGCTGAAGTCTTTTTCGATTTTGACGTCTTGTGGGGTACATGGAACATTCCGCCATTCTTCGGTCATGAAGAAAGAGTCTTCTATCTGATCGATCTCTGCCTGGGTTAGTTCTCTGGTCGGATAAATAGCTGCAAAATAAAAGAATGTATTTTAGAATCATTGTAATTAAATATATTTAATAAGCCGATTGAAAAAAATTTGATTTAAAAGTTTTTTTTTTGTTTAAAGAAAAGTCAATTCTTCATCTTTGCGAAGCAAGCTAATAGCTAAGTATTGTGTAAAAGTTTTAAATAAAGTTTAAGCATAGCCCATGAACGACGGTTGGCAAGAAAAACTTGAGCATTTTCGCGTGCTAAATTATCTAAATAAACAAAATATAAAACAAATGAAGACCGTAGTTCAGCAGAATTTATGTAGGACAAATTATATTACACAAAAAACAAATTTAAAAATTAAAAGTTAATGTTTTTATTCGGAAATGAAGGTGTTTAATGGTAATCACAAAGTCTTCATTAATGGGTTAAAATGAATTTAACTTCTGAACTGTTAACAGTTATTATTAACTCAGGATATGATGACTATTATTATTCATTAAAGTCATATCGATTTCGTTTCGAAGGAAGATTTTTCAACTGTTAATTTATGAAATATTTTTGAAGAAAACAAATGTCTGAATGGACTATTAATTGCAAGAAACTGATAGAGCTAGTTTGTTTATTTATAGCGCAGCAAAAATGTGTTACCGGGCAATAAAACCACTGAGTTGGCGGGCTACTCATCAAATGTTAAAGTTAATCTATATATATAATACTCTTATACGGCACCCAAATTTCCTTATATTTCTAACTCTGGAATGGCAACAATCGAAATGAACCAAAATACTACTAATTTCAAAATGGTCGAATGAAAACAACAAAAAAGTGGCTTGAAAAAGGGAAAAATAACTATAAATATTATGCACAAAACCATAGTTCGATACGGCAGAAAAACATTGAATGTATATTTTTTTTTAGAAAAGCACCACGAAATAACACAAGAATTGACAATTTCGGGAATGACTGCAATAAGGCCAAAAGAACAACAACTTTAGGATATAATCAGTAAGTTTAACTTTAAACATGCATAATATTAGGGGCGTTTAATGTATAAAAATTTAAATTATAATTGATTAATTTAAAGGACCCTGTCTGGATTTGGCGACTTTCCTTCAAAACGGTCGACTGAAGTGACCAAAAATATTACCCATTTTCAAAATGGCCGAGTAAAAACAACAAAAAAAGTGTACTTTCAGGAATGGTTTTAAAAAGGCGAAAAAGGAAACAATAACTTTAAATATTATGCCCAAAACATAGTTCGATACATCAGAAAAACATTGAATACATTTTTTTAAAGCACTACGAAATTAGTGGATTACGAAGAATTGGCAATTTCAGGAATAGCTGTAAAAAGTCCAAAAATGAAAAATAACCATAAATATTATGTGCAAAACGTTGTTCGATATGGCAGTAAAATAGAAAATACTTTTTTTTTTACTAAAAACACTACGAAATTAGTAGATTGCAAAGGATTGAAACTTTACAAGTAGCTTCGAAGCGTTGTCATATTTTTCACAACTTCGCCCAAAATGCGATAGTTGGCGATTGCGTCTACAATTTGTCGCCAAGGGTTGCCATAAAATTTATTTTTCGGGGTTACCAGATTTGGCAAAAAATTTGCCGGACATGCTTCGGTTAACCAAAAGAATCGTGCCCCCGCATTTGGCGACCATTACAAACTCTCGCCAAGTCGAAATGACAACAAACTCCGGCAATTGCCGAGATGGTTGCCATCTCGAATGAAATTTCAAAAATGAAATGAATATTTTCTTTTTAATTTTTAAAAAAATTAAAAGAAAATAAACTTTTACGTAACAGGAAAAATTCATTACATTGCAGACCAGATTTATGGAAAACGTGGAACGTTAAAATGACGAAGAATTTATTTAAAAAAAAGTAAATAGTTATTTAAAATTGTTAAGCATACAATTGATAGAAGATTGGTGTAAAAAACTTCAAAATAAATTATCTAAATTTAAGATTTAAATGGATTAACATTTAGAAATTGACAATGCAATTGCTAATTTCGGCCAAAGGTTGCCATAACACAAATTTTCGGGGCTACCAGATTTGACGTAAATTTGCCGGGCACGATTCTTTAGGTTAACCCATGCTTCTTTAGGTTTACCTTATAATTTCGATTGACTGAACTATCAAACACTATTGTTAATAAAAAACACAGGCGTATAACTTTATAAACATTAATTTTGTTATTATTTTATTTTAAAAGGATACCAAAGGCTAGACTAAAATATTTCAATGAACGGTGAGCGAGCGAAGCGAGCCTGGATCGCAAAGCGATCCAAAGGGAACTGCACAAGCAGTTCCCGGGGGTTGGCGAGCGATAGCGAGCAGGGGGCGTGCTACCTAGTTTTTCAAAATTACTTGCAAAACGTACTTTTAAATATATAGTTGTTTGAAAATATGTTAATATAAAATATATGCGTAGAATTTTTTTTTTTCAAGAGCAAAGAGGTTACGAATAAACTGATAACTTAGTATGTTATTGTGTATAGAAAAAAAATGATACCTTAATCATGTGAAGTATGAAAGTGAATGAAAAATAGCAAAATATCACTTAAAAATACAAGTTTCTCTATTTTATATAAATTACTATTGATAATCTGCATTTGTTCAAAAAAAATAAAACTTGTACGATCGAGAATAAAACCGAAAAAAGCTCAAAGACTATCCGAAAACTTCTCCCGCCAATTTGGAGATTTGAGTTCGGAGAAAGTTTATTCTGTATCTTCCGCAAATATAAAAGTCGTTTGCCGTCGTTATTCAAACTAATGCAAGGGTCATAAATATTAATGTTAATGCGCTTAATTTACGGGAAAAAATAGCTTTCTACAAAAACTTAACATACATTTAAAAACCTTTGATAGAAAAGTTTTGAAAACTCATACTAGATACCTTAATCATTTGAAGTATGAAAGTTAATGAAAAATAGCAAAATATCACTTAAAAATACAAGTTTCTCTATTTTATATAAATTACTATTATAATCTGCATTTGTTCAAAAAAAATAAAACTTGTACGATCGAGAATAAAACCGAAAAAAGCTAAGACTATCCGAAAACTTCTCCCGCCAATTTGGAGATTTGAGTTCGGAGAAAGTTTATTCTGTATCTTCCGCAAATATAAAAGTCGTTTGCCGTCGTTATTCAAACTAATGCAAGGGTCATAAATATTAATGTTAATGCGCTTAATTTACGGGAAAAATAGCTTTCTACAAAAACTTAACATACATTTAAAAACCTTTGATAGAAAAGTTTTGAAAACTCATACTAGATACCTTAATCATTTGAAGTATGAAAGTTAATGAAAAATAGCAAAATATCACTTAAAAATACAAGTTTCTCTATTTTATATAAATTACTATTATAATCTGCATTTGTTCAAAAAAAATAAAACTTGTACGATCGAGAATAAAACCGAAAAAAGCTAAGACTCTCCGAAAACTTCTCCCGCCAATTTGGAGATTTGAGTTCGGAGAAAGTTTATTCTGTATCTTCCGCAAATATAAAAGTCGTTTGCCGTCGTTATTCAAACTAATGCAAGGGTCATAAATATTAATGTTAATGCGCTTAATTTACGGGAAAAAATAGCTTTCTACAAAAACTTAACATACATTTAAAAACCTTTGATAGAAAAGTTTTGAAAACTCATACTAGATACCTTAATCATTTGAAGTATGAAAGTTAATGAAAAATAGCAAAATATCACTTAAAAATACAAGTTTCTCTATTTTATATAAATTACTATTGATAATCTGCATTTGTTCAAAAAAAATAAAACTTGTACGATCGAGAATAAAACCGAAAAAAGCTAAGACTCTCCGAAAACTTCTCCCGCCAATTTGGAGATTTGAGTTCGGAGAAAGTTTATTCTGTATCTTCCGCAAATATAAAAGTCGTTTGCCGTCGTTATTCAAACTAATGCAAGGGTCATAAATATTAATGTTAATGCGCTTAATTTACGGGAAAAAATAGCTTTCTACAAAAACTTAACATACATTTAAAAACCTTTGATAGAAAAGTTTTGAAAACTCATACTAGATTAGTAGAATTATTAATAGGAAAAGGGCAGTCAATGGAATCATAATACAACTTTGTTTACATAGTTTATAGAAGTAATTTTTAGTAAAATATAAGTAACATTAGTAGTTACTATTGCGTGAACGTTTTAAATAAAGTTTTAGCATAAGAGTGACTAATACTGATATTAAGATAAAATTCAATGGTAAGTAAAGATGGAGCATAGATGGATATAGGCTAAAGATAACATATTATAAACATTCAGATACAAGCTTATGAAAAATAATAGAGATAGATATACTTACAATAATCAAGAGCCATATCGACAAACTACGGCGTCCGAGTCAAAAATAGACCAAAAATCTTCACTTTAAAGCAAAACCCTACGTCTCTAACTTCAAAAATAATCCAAGATTCGCAAAATGTAACTACTTGAAAAATGTCTCCAAGTCGTAGTCAAAACTATAACTACAGGAGCAATTTAGTAAATGACAGAGATAACAAGATACCAGGAGCTCTTTACATGACGTGTGAAGCCCCCTCGGACCAATCACGTGAGGGTCAACAGGGATCGACCTCTACGATAGGTCAATGGGACACTAGGAACAATAGGAAGGGGTTGGGAGGGGTTATGTAGGGGGGCCAGTGTGAAATGTAGTTTTTAACTGATTTTTAGGAAATTATTTTATTGCAGTTCTCATGTTGGGTATAGGTTAGAATATTTCTTTGTTTTATAAATTATAGTTTGATCTGTAATTTGATGTTAGGTCATTTAGATTTTTTTCCCCTAAAAAAATCAGTCTTTAATTCGACATTTGTTGGTTATTGATTTTATTCTTTATCTACTTTTGTCACATATAGTACATTACATCAATCCCTTTAAGGTTTTAATAACTTTTTCATGGCTTTCGAATTTAATTTAAGAATTATTTATTTAAAAAAAAAAATATTATTTCAGTTGGGGTTAATCAGGAGATAGTTATAATTTTTAAAATAACCCTTTGAAATTTGATTTAAAAATAACACAAAAAAAACATGTTCATAGCTCGTTTCCCAAACCTAAATAGGATAAGAAATTCACTATGTTGCTGTCAGGAAAAAAGTAATTAGTTTTCCATTAAATCCATAAATACTGAACTTAAAATATAAATTTGTGATACATTTCTTAATTTCTTCCTTATTTGACACAGTTTTCTTAAATCATTAAAAAATAAAGTAAATGTTGACGCTATCGAATCAAACAAGTACAATATTTTACCAAAACCTAAAATGAGTTTTAAACTAGCGCATTAGTTCTTAAATTTATAAATTATTTAAAACAGTGTTAAAAACTTTTAACACGCATTGACCAGACCTCCCACTAAGAATCATCTTCCTGGCCGTAGTCAAGGTCAAATTCATACATGAACAATGGGGGTCCATTTGGGGACCACAATTTTCTTCCCACAATTTCCAACCTTCATATTTCATTTCTCCTGTCAATCATACAGAACAAAGATTTGTTTACAGGTGCGAAGGATAGGAATGTGGGGTTCATTGCGACCTGTTCTTGAACATACATAATGTTCTATTTGTTTTTGTACCTGTTTCTGTGTTCTTTAACACATAAATTGATAAATTCACAAAATTTTGATTTTTTTTTTAGGTGTCGAATTTTATCTGGCTAATATAAACAAAATAATATGAGTACACATGATATTTTTTCTTAAACCGAAATGTCATTACATTTTATAAACTACTGGTTTCTAGAAAACTTAGAGTCGGTAAACTTTACTTTTTAAAATTATAAACCATTTTTATTTAAATTAATTTTGAAGGACATGTTCGATTTTTTTCTACTTTGGGTACTTATTATTTTTTTTTTTTCTTTTTCTAAATCAGGCTTCATTAAACGGAATTTTAACAAGTTACGATTTATTTGAACAAATAAAGACAAAAGTTTTGGACATTTAGTAGAACACAAGAAATAACGTTACGTGTTACCTGGCTAGGACTTTTTTGTGTTTGTTTGTAATTGTTTAAAAACAGAGCTTAAAATCTACGAAGCTAAATTGGCGAGGGAAAAAAATAAGTCTAACTTCTTGTTTCCAGGTACATTTTAAAACAGTATTTGCACATTCATATTATAAAAACATTACAGAATAATAATACATGACTTTTAAAACTTAAAAAATAAATGGTATATGTTACATGTGCGTTCTAATATTTTTACTAAATGGTCACTTTCGGCTTTCATGTAGTATCTTTTTTAGCGATTTTTTTCAGTGAGGAATATGACAAGTGAACAACTTTTAACCCGAATTTGAACGGAATGGGGATAAAACCCGTCAACTAATTCAAAAACAAACACCAGAAAACGTTAACACTGTTCTCTTCAAGAAACAAGTTTCCCACACATCCAGTTTAAAATACAACTTGACAATTGTCATAACCCAGGTACCATGGTACCATAGGAACCATGGTACCAACTCCGCCCTTGTCTTTTGAAGATTCGAATTCTCCAACGGAAAAGTGTCAACTTAATTTCCAAGTGTCAACCCCCTTTTGAAATTCAGACTGATTGATTATGACTCTGGTGTGGTCCTGTTTTGTGGACCGGGTTTCCAGGTATGGCAAAAATAGTCACCTGGAACGAATCGAGGATATTTTCTATCTCTTTGACCAGAATAGGACAAAGACTAAGAGAGAACTGTCTTTGTCAGAGGATTGCCAGAAAACCCATTTGTTATCTGTGAGTGTCGCAGTAAGTATACACCGGTGTTCTTCAAAGGGTTGGCATGTGTTGCTACAGCTACCTGCATGTGAATTTTCAAAGATTCGTTATCTTATTTATAGTATAGGTAGTTAGGCTTATCGGAGAGGATAAGTGAGATCAGTTGAATAGATTATCGACATTTGGGAATGAAGTTACAAGGAACTTTAATTTAATGGGGAGAATATGAGTTTTCAGTAAATGTGCGTCATAATTTTGAGAAAGTAAGGTGATATAGTGTATCAATTGGGAATAGTTTAGTTTTAGAATTCAAATATATGAACTAATTTGTTTATATTAATTTTAAATCATGAGATAACTATAGGTTACGTGGCTAAGTTTTGTTAGTTTGGTTTATTTGAGTGCTATGTTCAATGTTAAGTATTACGTATTGTTAAGTATTGATAGTAATCAGCCTGAGGTTTCACTGGTAAAGAAAAAGATTATTCCCCAAACAGATATAATCATCCATACCACCACAGGCGTGGATTTTAATGCATATATTAGGTTGTATTGGGTATTGGATGGTCCGTTAAGTTGTCAGACCGGGGTCTTCTTTAAAGGCGTTTTTAAACTACGAGGAACACTATCAAAAAGTCCATATGTAGCTGGAGTGTGACGTAATAGCCCCGCCCCCCAACGATAAAAAATAATTAATCGTTCAAAAAAGGAGGAGCATTATTTACTTTCAAAATCAGTTAAAGTGTTTTTATAAAAAAGAAGTCACAAAATTGTGTCATAATTGGGTGACCAGACGTACAGTGCAGTATTCTTTGATATTCATCTAGCCATACAATTGTGCAAATAGTTTCCGTTTTATTTTATATATATTTTTTTTAACAAAAACAACGTAAATAAAATATGATTTACGAAACTTTAATGATGATTTTATAGTCGAAAAGTTAATCACTGAAACAAATTTGGTCAGGCTAATTATCAAACGTATGAAATTTGGAAAATATTGGGGCAAAATCAACTCGAAAAAGACATTCGAAATGGTAAACATCCACAAGTGCATGGTTGAACCTGCCTACATTCTAAAATCCCCCCAAGACGCGGTAGATTCGGTTTTGGTATTCCCTTCCAAACCTGTTGCGAAGGCTTCGAGTGGACCCCATTTCACCCATGCGCTTTCAACATTCATCGCGACAATAGCCGAAAAAAACACAGTTGATCGAAAAAAAAGTTTCAACAAAGGATCGGGGTTTTCCCGCCTTTTTCCATGGGAAAGGGAGACGCATTCTTTCAATAATAATCGAACGAAATATGCGCAGGTTGAGGGTTTTTTTTCGCGTTCTTTTCTCCGATCCCTTTCTTCGAGAAGTTCCCGCGGTCAAAAGCGCGCCAAAACGAAGCATTTTTCGAAGTTTTTGTTAGCCATGTTTATTGCAATTTGAGGAGCCTTTTTTTTCTATCACATTAAAAGAATTTTTGCATATTGCGAATAGTAGAAAAGTACATATGAACTTTTTTATTTGATGTGTTTATTTATAAAACTTGTCTAAAAAAATAGCAATAAAATTAATGGTATATTTTTTCTTACAAATGTTTTTCGTTTCAAAAGCAAAACCACGTAATATAGAAATTTTGAACATTATGTGGTTAGAAAAGGAAAATTACTAATATAGACATTCCGTCATTATTTTGAAAATACATTTTCATTCAAGAAAGGTTTTTCGAGAAAAAAAAACCCTTTAAAAACGAATTACAAGAAAATGTGCCATGCGGAAATAAGCTTCCTGCTTAAGTTTATATAAATGAACAAAATATAACAAGGTAGAAGATATGTAAGAAGATCATAGTACTGGAAAATTCATGTTGGACAAATTTCGTTACATGAAAAGTTAATTTTAAAAACTTAAATTTAACGTTTTTATTCAACAAGGAAGATGTTAATGGTATTTACCAAATGAGTTATTTATGTGTTAAAAAAATAATTTTTTTTATCGTTTATTATCAACATATCAATCCCGTTGTATTTTTCTAGTTCAAATATAAAGCTAGGGGCAATAGGGGAAACAGAGAAGAGGCACATTTGGGCAAGTTTTCGCTTTGACACATTTTGGCTCCACAGCGGCGATTGATTATTTTGTATATTCATGGTTTAATAAGATTTATTTGTTTCCCTTTTTTTTATTAGGATATTTTCTCTCTGTGGCGCCAAAAATATATATTTCATTTCCTGTTATAGAGTAGAAATATATTCTAAGTAGGGTTTTTTTAAAGTAAAAAAGTAAAGTCATTTCCTTCATTTAAGTAAAAATATCTTTTTCATTGCTGACAGAATTTAGACTGATTGGCGCCAAGCTAACGGTACGCATATTTTTTAAAAAATGGATGGTTTGATAGGTTTGATATTAATTACTGAATTTTACATGCCGTCGAATATTCAGAGAGGTCGATTATGTCCCGCCAAAACGTCCCGCTTTTCTGTTGCAGTGCTTCTAAATCTAATGTAAAACGGGGGCAATATAAATAAAATATACATTTTACAAACTTTTGTAAAACCTCTTTGTCGAAAATGTTGAAATGACATTAAATTATTATTACTATTTTATTTATACATTTGTTTACTCAGGATAATGATGATTTTTTTTATCTTGCCTTATTAATTATGTCATTGTTTGGAAAATGGGGGGAGGGTATTATGTGAAAAATTATCGGTGAGGGGGAGGGGTTAGAGAGGAAATGTAATGATTTTTCATCTTGAATATCTGGTCACATTAATTATAACAAAAACTTGATAAATGTAGTTAAATCATCTAAAGGAACAGTTATCGCAATGGAGAGATAAAAATAGAGTAAGAGACGGTTATGTCGACGAGTTATGTACTATCATGATTTGCAAATTTTTCTAAACTTATTTCAATAGTAACAAAACTGTTTAATCTTCGAACAACGTTTTACCTACCTCGGCATCGCTTTTAACATCTTCCGAATGATGTGAAATCAATTCTGAATTTGATTATTTCCTTCAAATCTGTGGTAAACAATTAAGGATCTCGAAATATTTGTGACGCAATCGATATTTTTTGTAATTTAAAAACAAAGGTACGATTTTTTACCTTCATTTACCTAATACGAGGTAAAGAAAGTATTGCGATGGGGTCGAAAATCCGAAATAGAGATTTTGTGTTTTCTACACATGTTCTACACGTTTTGGATAAAAGTACTGATTCTAAAAAAGTGTTTTTTGAACATTGATTTGTCTGTCTGCCCCCACTCTTACAACTCTAACTAAAAAGGCTACAAACTTCAAATTCGGTACACGAGTTCCTAGTAGCTGTTGGAAGTCATAATAAGATTTCAGGGAAAATCGCGTCTGCGCAAAAGATAGCTGACGCAGAACTTTTTGATTTTAAAGTTATTGCCGAAAAAAAAATATAAGCCCCCCCTTTTTTTAATGTAATAAAGTATTTTAAATGCATAACGAAAAATCAAATTTTCAGCTATCTTTTGAATTATCATACAATTATTAACTCCGGACGTGTTCCCGAACGTACTAAAAAAATCTGACTTATCAGACAGGACGACTGGTAAGCCAACCTACATTTAATCCATTTAAAAAAAAAATCGACACCATTAGTTTATGACCGAAGTTCCTTAATTTCTGCCAATCGCTCAGTCCGTTCTTGTAAAATCTACAATTTACAATTTTAAGGAGTTTCGCCCTTTTTAAACGTTACAAGTTTACCAAATAATGAGGTGATAAAACTTCCGTTACGCAATTTCGAGGTCACAATTACGTAACACCTACGGTGTTCATGTGAGCAAACGAAGTCTCACCAGGACACAACTTTTAGAGCTCAGAGCGACGCATTTTACAGGGAAACTGATTTATATCCATCGCCCATTCCATTCCGAGGGGGTTTCTGCGTAATATGCAAATGCAACTGTAATCCTTGCGGTCGCCCTTCCTACGCATGACTAAAACTGCGATGAAGAACAAAGAAAGGAATAAAAGCGAAAGCGTTCGGCCTTCAACCGCGACTGAACTCTTTTGGAGGCCGTTTCGATGTCGGTGTACTGGTTCCGGGGAAGGACGGACGGCTGGCCAGACCGGAAGACAAAGCGCTGGGTGGTGCGCTGTGAAACCCAGGAAACACTCTTTTACACCACCTTCGAATTACTTTATGGTAATTAGTGCAGGGCCCGATATAGCTTGTACGGCATTCCGGACCGAAATACAAATTGCAGCCTCGCTAGCATACATTTTAAAACTACGTTGAAATCTTTATTTAATACAGAATAAAGTAATTGAGTTGTTTCAGGTGAAGTATTTCCTTCCAGCTTTCATTCCTGAATTTCCTTCGAGCGGTGCTCTGTTCCCACGTGACATTGATTTACCAATCGAGGCTCTTGAAGACTTTATTTAGCATTTCTGTTGCTAATCAAGACCTGAAACAGGCCCATCGTAATAAAAACGAACATTCAGATAAAGTGGCTTTCTAGAGCAGTTAAAACAATATTACATTTATAAATTTAGTTTAATTAGGGATACACATCAATGTTCTACTTTTAATTTCCGCTTTTCATAAGTACCCGGTTTAGTCTTCCCTAGAGTTGTCTGGTTGATAGTGTCTACTTAATGTTTGACGAAAAGCGATTGGGACTACTAATCGTATCGGTTTTCCCTCGAATTAATGTCGCACTTTTTTGTCTAACATGATCCGTTTGCAGGATACGAGGGTCTATTTGACGGCGCTATTTATTGTCAAGATATTGTATATTTTTTTGCTTAACGCTATTCGTTTATAGGATGACTAAGGCGAGGACAGAACCCAGGAAGGTATCCCCCGTAGCCACCCCTTCCTAAATCACTTTTACACCCCTCCGAATTCCTTTCTGGTAATTAGTGCTGCCTGGTAGGGAGTGTCATGACGCCCACAACTAAAATTTGACAAGGTGCTATTGGGACTTGTAATCGTATACGAATCTAGACGTTCGTTGTTGGGGGTCGTGTTATTTATGAACTTAATTGGCTGACGGCTATGAATTTAAATAGCCAAGACAAAATGCTTTATTTAAGATTCGTGCCTCGTTGTTAGTTAGTCATAGACGTCGAAAAAAAGTTGTTTATATGTCTTAAAAGTAGGTTTGTTACAGAATCTGTCACTTCAACCGCTTCCACACAGCATTTGTGCTCAGCAAGAAACAAACTATTTATACACCACAGAAAGAAATTCGCCAAACAGGGCCTTTAGCTACTTGTAATTCAAACTTTTAAACGCCAAAACTAACTATTTTCATTAATCTTCTCTCTCAGATTCAATAATTAGACTTTATCGTTTGCTAAATTTGTTTGAAGTTCGAAGAATAATGATGTAATTTTTTTTTAAATAAATATATTTGAGTCGCCACAATTCCCATTTACATTTCTTTCGAAAACTCAGTTATTATTTATCGTTTGTTAAATTAATTTAAAACTCCTCGGTGCAACAGCCCTTAAGTGGGCCAAGGCCTGCCGTGCCCATTCCAGCTTTCGTGACCAAGGGCTCTGGGGTGCTAAGCAAATGTCCCGGTAAGGTGGTCAGCCTCACGCGGAACCCCAGTGTTTAGTTCCCAAGCATGCTTGGTACTCCTTTTATTATCGACTCATTTAAGACATGAAAGGCTGAGTCAACCTCGCCCAATCCGGGACTCGATCCCCGGACCTGTGGCGTGACAATGCGAAGCACTACCACTAAGCCACTGGGCCTCGTTAAATTAATTTACAGTTCGTAAAATATATAATTAGTAAAATTGATGCTTTAAAAATAAAAGCGAAACTTTGCATATTTTTTATGCAAAGTTAGAATTCTCTATGAAACTTTCTTCATACATATATAATGAACTATCACTATCAAAAGAACTGTATTGTGATATTACAACCATCAAAACTGAATTATATATCACATAAATATTCTTCAAAGTTTTATTTTTATTTTAAATAAAGTTCCTCGTACGTTTAACAAAATGGCGCCAAACACAGCATTAATTCTATATTAAACATTTTTTTGCTAAATTTGGCTAGTTTCATTTAAATGTTATTTCGAAAATTCAATAATTATTACTTATCGTTTGCACAAATTAATCTATATTTTAAAGAATAAATATGCAATATTCCTTTTACGTTTTGAAGTGTAAATATCAATAATTAGTGACGGTGGATGCTCAGCAAAAATCAAGCATCCTTTTTGTTCAAGACAAATTTTATTTCATTTTTTAAATTCCTCGATTTTAAATAGAATGAAAATATTTCATATCAACATACGAAGAATCTCGTAGTGAAATATATTTGACGTCATTTAAAACTGATCGATGTCGCAAAAATAAATTTATTTTAATTTATTGTCTAAAAGAATTAAAGTTTCTCGAACGATTGTTGCGAATGGCAATTGGCAATGGTGATTTAATTATAATAAAAATGGATCCTATGAGCATTAAATTTGCAGTTTTTTAAATAATTGAAGTACTTCGAATTCTTTTTTGAAATTTTCAATGTATTCTAATTTTGATTAGCTGAATTTTTTGACGTATCACACTTGCCCGTAGCATTTGTAGTTTGGTATATATGAAAGTGGTTGACGGACAGACAGACGGACTGAACGATTATAATACCTTCCACTTTTTGCTTTATAAACGTAGTGTGGAAGCTAATATGGTATTGAACGTGACTTATTAATAGGGCCTGATGACCATGACAAATTGGAGCTCAAATTGCAGATGATTTTTACGCAAGCGGAAAGTTTTTTTTTTTTTTTAATTAAATTAGAGTACTAGGAATTTAATTTTAAGAAATTCCGTATAACCAGCTATAAATTTAATCTAAATGCATATGAAGAGCTTAGTGGAAGAACGTGCTAAGTGACATTTTTGAAAAAATTAAGATTTTTGTGTCAATGAACATATTACTAACTTCTTTAACGATAGCAAGTTCCCCCTTTTTTGAAAACTTTAAGTATAGTATATTTTTTACCGTTTGCAAGTACCGTTTTCAACAGATCTGAGTGCAAACTAAAAACTTTAAAGCTCATTTTCTCGTTTTTACCCTTTTGTCACTTAGCACGTTCTTCCACTAAGCTCTTCATATGTCAGAGCCACTAAAGTTCATGACTCATGATCAGGCCTGAATAATTATACAATTTGTTCAACGGATAAATCATAACATTGACGTATTTTCGAAGATCAAACGGGAACTTTAATCTAAATGAGGATTGTCGATTGGCCAAAATCAGATAGTACGACCACGTATTTTTACTAATAACAAACATCGGTAAAAACTACTTAAAAAGACGCCACATCTGTGACAAATTGCTATCAATCACTGATCAATTCGTTCTAAATGCTTCTAATTCGTTCGCGTTCTGTTATCAACGGGAATTAAGTCTTATCTTCAAGAAGAGAAACTTTCTAAATCAGGGAATGGTATTAGGCGGATGTGCATTATAAAGAGCTTGTTCTTATCTTTATAGCATTATTGTGGGATGATAATATGCATAAGGTTTTGGCGGGCAAGCGTCCTTGGTAATAGAAGTTTTCAATTTAGTTCAAGTTGTTGAACTGTTGCTGTGAGTTTGGGGGGTTAACAGGGCTGTGAGTCACTGCGACTCAGGGCCGGTAAGCGGCTACCAGGCGCGACTTTTTCATGATCTTCTCTTAGTTTCATTCCAATGAGATAGAACAAACGTTTTTTTTTAAAATCAATCTAGTGAAATACATGATTTCCAAAAAGGGTACCCAATTTTTACTATTAAACACTTACACTCTTAAAACAAACGAGCGGTTTTAACTCAGTCTGAGTTAATTTCCACTCCTTTCCGGTGCCGAAAATGCACTTCTCCTATAGGAGTGAATTTCACTCTTTTGTTTTAAGAGTGTAGGTCTACTTTTTACATCAAGTATAAAAACAAGGGTTTTTTTTAAGGATTGTAAGTTTTGTTAAAAAAATTAATTGTAGGCCACGAAAGTTTAAATTATAGTCAAGTGACGAGACTGACACTTGAGCTAACCAAGCACTCAACGCAACCTTATAAATAGATATCGTAGGGCTTCATGAGTTGTAAACTTTAAAAATATTTATTTGTTTAATGCATTTTTAATAGGATTTTTGTTTGGTTTTTGGTTTTGGAAAACTAGTGAGGAGGAGGGGTATATATTTCAAACAAAAACAATACATTTGCACGAATCTCGGAAAAGTGCAAAAATAGAATAAACTCATAATAATCGAGCACTGATGTTAAATAACGTCGTTAATGACCGTTTAGAAGGACTGGAAATAGAAGTGTGGGTGGCCGGACACAAGGGGTGAAGTAATAATAGAGATGTATAAATTATTAACATCGCCATTGACTATTCATCAGGGCTTCGGATTTGAGACTGGCCATGGCTGGTTAAAACCCCAATTATACTTATTTACCTATTTCCATTTACACTTGCTACAAAAGACATTTCAACTTTTCTTCCCTGCTTTGTTCGACGATCCCTTTCTAAGGGAGTTGAGCTGCTTCATCCATCACACTACCATTTTTTCCCCAGGTTTTACCAGAAACGTCCACTTTGTCGGTAAAGACAAAACCACGCCTGCTCCCCTTTTTACCAAGAATCCTTGCAATAGAGAAGGATGGGTTTTTGTTTAGATGCGGAGGAAAAGAACAGCGAGTTTTTTTAATACCAGCTTTTTTTCATGGTGAACTGAAGGACTTATTTAATTTACAAAATTAAAGCCCTTAAAAAAATAGATTTTTTGAAAATTAGAACCTTTGACATTTGCATCCATAGAAATTTTGAAATTATGATACACACTGTGACATTCCGGATCCGGGCGTTTTTAATCCATTAACAACCCATTTGTGAATACCATCAACCCCTTACCGAATAAAAATATTAACGTTAAGTTTTTATTTTAAAAAAATTATGTATTTCTAATTTGTCTTGCACAAATTGTTCAGTACTATGGTCTTCATTTGTCTAATATTTTGTTCATTTATATAAACTTTAGCATAAAGACTATTTTTAGGCGGAAATTTTTTGCCGATCGTCGTAAATGAGTACGAAATTTGAGGTCTTATTAACTTACAAAATAATTTGATGTTCTTCTCTAAGCCTTATTTAATAAGATTATTACTTTCCGAGTTTCCAGGTCGATAAAGCTTGAACCCAAAACGAACTCGTACCATTTTAATTCATTTTATATTTGTCTAAAATCATAAGTGTAGTGATGCCAAACTGAATGCTAAAACTGGGAATTCAAAAATATTGCTCCAGAACAGTTACCGCTTTTTAGGCCTAAAGGCTACAAAAATAACGCTA
This sequence comes from Oedothorax gibbosus, assembly GCA_019343175.1. Lineage (NCBI taxonomy): Eukaryota > Metazoa > Arthropoda > Arachnida > Araneae > Linyphiidae > Oedothorax > Oedothorax gibbosus. Next base: position 103,394 of record JAFNEN010000611.1, read on the forward strand.
ATATTAAATTACCGTTCTTCAGAAATACATTGTGTGTGTGATAGCAAGCTGCTTCATGTGCACACAAACCGTCCCAAATACAAAGACCAGCAGGTTGACGTTTGCGACCCCCCCATGACCTTCAGGGACTTGTTTCGGGGAGCGAAGCACAAAGAGAAAGTGAGGATTGATGATCCGAAATGAGGGTGAGTGAATGGAAAAGATGTTTTCAAACTTCAAGATGTGCAGGCAGGTAAATATGGTGGCCGAATGGCTTCAACGTAAATTGCCAAGCTGTGAACAACATGTGCCACATGAATGGGACATGTTACTTTTGTATTGTCATTTTACAATGCGTTTGATTAAATTGGATAGTTGCTGTTCAAAAATCATGAATGTGGTGGCCACCAAATGGATTCAATATGAAACGTTAAAGTGTGTACATGCTCGAATCAAACAATTAATGACTTGTGTTTCAATTACTATATTGCAACACGTAGTTTTGGAGTATTGGCTATCGCTTCCTTTCACCAACCGACGCAATTTATTATGACCAACCTATTGCGAACCCATAAAGTGTGAGCAAATGTTGTAAGTGGATCGTAACTGGATTGTACATACCACCCAAAAAATTACTACCTTTTATCCTTCAATACCATTTATATTCAGCATTTGTTAGAGTATTAAATGTTTATTTTCTTTAGTAAAAATTTCGTTTATCTATAAGCACAATTCTCAAATGAGGGACAATTTGGTTTAGTTTATTTCGGTGCACTAAATTTTTTTCTCCGTTAGACCAGGTTTAACGAGACCAGAAGCCAGATTCGAACCAACACATGATTTAGTTTTGTTTGAATTATCGTCGCACTAGAGCTACACGAGGGCTATAGGCGACGGGCGTCGTATTTCAGAACCACAGTCAAGTGACGAGCCGACACCTGGAACCGACATATGAAACGATGACACAGTCAAATCCCTTCAGCCATTTTCCCGCCAGTGAGATGGACAATTCGATCCCAAGAATTAGAAATACGCGAATACTGACCAAACCACAGTAATCGATATATTGTCGGTATGACAAAACCAAGTATTCATTTTGTTTGGTAACCTACAGTAGCTAAATATTATGAACATACTTTTATCTGTCAACTTAATAACATGGCTAAATTCGTTATTTTACCGGTGTTTAATATAATTAACGGTCACTGGTGCAGAGGCGATAAGTGTACTCTATTTCTAAATAAAGTGAAACTTACCTAATTTCGGGAAAACAGCTTCCGCCGAAGTTGAACGTGAGACAAAGGATACCCAGGGCATTGCAAGATATAGCCATTTGTTTTCTTACGAACACTGGCTAGTTTCTGTTTCGGAATGGAATGCTGCAAGTGCCAGTAACTAAACTTTAATATCAATGTCGCGCCCTCTTTTGCAACTTAGCACGATCTAATGTTCTTATTAAAAACTTTATACAAAAAAAACAATTTTGGAAATAGCAACTATAAATTCTGCAAAATGTATTAACAAGTTCAGTTGATACTCTGGTTTATAGCTTCCAGACTAAGTTCGAATTGACTTTATGGGTTGTGCTTTATATAGTTCACATGCCCCGTAATTTAGAACCCTTGTCAAGTGACGAGGACGGCACCTGAGTTCGCACCCAATGTAACTATAAGGGCGCCACCGTACGTGGCGTCGGGACTTTGGAGCATGTTTAACGTGCACCTCTCTACGCTGAGTTAGTTTTTCTCTTTCTATACAGAGTTTATCTGGCACGTTGTTCCATAATTTCATTACACAAGGGCTATTGGCGACGGGCGTCTTAATTTAGAAAGAACCAAAGTCACACACACACGTGACAAAAAGTTTAGATCTTGATGTATTGATAATGAATCGGATCTTTCCTGGAGATTTGGTTTGTTTTAGACTCTTTTTCAAATCGCAAGTCATTTCCACATAAGTAGCCTCAAACCATTTCTCGTATAGATATTCTAATTCTTGAAACAAATATCAACCATGGTCGTCGGTGTATAGAAGGCGACGACGGATTAGCAGCGGCCATATTAAAGACTTACAAGTCATTTAATTAGTTTGGAATAAAATAAGACCTTATCACACACAGTCAAATTAAATGTCAATAATGTCGCATTTGAATTACCTACCTCTGAATAGGTTGTTCAATGCGCCAATACTTCTATGTAAATATTATACGAAGGTGTATTATAAAGAATCGTATTCATGAAGCTAGAGCACGTTGAATATGCCAGTAGTTCAATGTCCAGAAGCTTTTTGTAGCATGATAGCATGGCAGAATTTGACATAATTAAAAAGTCGCTCATTTTGTAGCAGGACATAGTTAACAAGAAGTTCATAAAGAACTAAAATAGCCTACTTTCCTGTTACTTAAATACTTACTGAAGTTCTAATCGGGAAAAAAAAACTATGTTCCAAAAGTAAATATCATCAATAGCCGTTTCTACACTAGATTTATACACATTAGAAAAAAAAAATCGAAACACAGCACCCAGCTATAATTTAAACTTCTAAAAGCCAAAATCAACTATTTTCCTTAATATTCTTTCGCAAATTAATTAAATATTATTTATCATCTGCTCGTGATTTATTTGTAGTTCGAAGAATCTATAATAATAAAAGAAAGAGTCTGTCTGTCTGTGTGTGTGTGTGTCTGTTATCGGATCGTAAAAGACCTACTTATACTGCCCACAGGAATTCGAAATTTTAAAGATAGATTCCCTTTAATACTAACGTGTGCACCTGAGGCTTAGTTTTTTCATATTCGTTCCATTTTTAGAGAAAATTCGAATTTTCTGAAAAAAATACACCACTTTCGCTCAAATCCGATCATTTTTTCTCTTTCCTGATGCCATCGGCTGAAAAAATTAAATAAAACTTTTAACGAAAACATTTAAAATTCAAAATGTTTATTTTATTCTTTTGCCGTTACTTTCAGAAACTAAATTTATTATTTGAAAAATAATTGACACGTTTCAAGTGACGTAATTCCGCCAGTCTTCATTCCCGGATTTTATTGTGGGTTTATTTGATGATTTTTTCATTGGATTTTTCTGTTGACTGCATGTATGCATATTTAAGCAATAAATGTATAGTTAAGCTATTACTGAACTATGATGGTTAATAAAGGCCATCGCACTAGAGCTATTAGTGTGTTATGTCTTTATTTTTTCGCCAAATACGTTGCCAATCTCGCCAACTTATTAACTAAAATTCGCCAAATAGGCAATTTCTTTTATAAATAATTTATAAGCTGGTCGGTTGTTCAAGGGTCATTGTGTTAGAGCTGTATAATGGGTGTGTTTTTAGCTATATCTATTTTCTCGCCAAATTATTTCGCAAAACGCGCCAAATGAGCAAAAAGGTTTTATGTATTTATGAGGGAATTGTGATGGCATTTATGAGTGCATTTTATAGCTTATTTTTCATTTTGGAATTTTAAGGCAATGAAACGGGATTTTATACTTTATAACGAGCGGGAACAATAACATAAGTTTATGATCATACAACAGGTTATATGGTACACATATTTGGAACGATTTGATATTTTTTTAATCCGTGCGAAGAACGGGTATAAATTTGCTAGTCTATAATAATAAAAGAAAGAGTCTGTCTGTCTGTGTGTGTGTCTGTTATCGGATCGTAAAAGACCTACTTATACTGCCCACAGGAATTCGAAATTTTAAAGATAGATTCCCTTTAATACTAACGTGTGCACCTGAGGCTTAGTTTTTTCATATTTGTTCCATTTTTAGAGAAAATTCGAATTTTCTGAAAAAAATACACCACTTTCGCTCAAATCCGATCATTTTTTCTCTTTCCTGATGCCAACGGCTGAAAAAATTAAATAAAACTTTTAACAAAACATTTAAAATTCAAAATGTTCATTTTATTCTTTTGCCATTACTTTCAGAAACTAAATTCATTATTTGAAAAATAATTGACATGTTTCAAGTGACGTAATTCCACCAGTCTTCATTCCGGATTTCATTATGGGTTTATTTGATGTTTTTTTTCATTGATTTTTCTGTTGACTGCATGTATGCATATTTAAGCAATAAATGTATAGTTAAGCTATTACTGAACTATGATGGTTAATAAAGGCCATCGCACTAGAGCTATTAGTGTTTTATGTCTTTATTTTTTTCGCCAAATACGTTGCCAAACTCGCCAAATTATTAACTAAAATTCGCCAAATAGGCAATTTCTTTTATAAATAATTTATAAGCTGGTCGGTTGTTCGAAGGTCAATGTGTTAGAGCTGTATAATGGGTGTGGGTAGCTATATCTATTTTCTCGCCAAATTATCTCCCAAAACGCTCCAAATGAGCTAAAAGGTTTTATGTATTTATGAGGAATTGTGATGACATTTATGAGTGCATTTTATAGCGTATTTTTCATTTTGGAATTTTAAGGCAATGAAACGGGATTTTATAATTTATAACGAGCGGAAACAATAATAAGTTTATGATCCTATAACAGGTTATATGGTACACATATTTGGAATCTATTTGATATTTTTTTTATTCCGTGCGAAGAACGGGTATAAATTTGCTAGTCTATAATAATAAAAGAAAGAGTCTGTCTGTGTGTCTGTGTTTGTCTCGATCGTAAACGACTACTTATACTGCCTCAGAAATTCGAAATTTTTAAGATAGATTCCCTTTAATACCAACGTGTGCACCTGAGGGTTAGTTTTTTCATCTTTGTTCCATTTTAGAGAAAATTCGAATTTTCTGAAAAAATACACTACTTTGCTCAAATCCGATCATTTTTTTCTTTCCTGATGCCATCGGCTGAAAAATTAAATAAAACTTTTAACGAAAACATTAAAATTCAAAATGTTTATTTCATTCTTTGCCATACCTCAGAAACTAAATTTATTATTTTAAAAATAATTGACATGTTTCAAGTGACGTAATTCCGCAGTCTCTATTTTGATTGTGGGTTTATTTGATGATTTTCCATGATTTTTCTGTTGACTGCATGTATGCATATTTAAGCAATAATGTATAGTTAAGCTATTACTGAACTGTGATGGTTAATAAAGGCCATCGCACTAGAACTATTAGTGTTTTATGTCTTTTTTCGCCAAATACGTTGCCAAACTCGCCAAATTATTAACTTAAATTCGCCAAATAGGCAATTCTTTTATAAATAATTTATAAGCTGGTGCGGTTGTTCGGAGGTCATTGTGGTTAGAGCTGTATAATGCGTGTGGGTAGCTATATCTATTTTCTCGCCAATTTATTTCCCAAAACGCGCCAAATGAGCTAAAAGGTTTTATGTATTTATGAGGTAATTGTGATGACATTTATGAGTGCATTTTACAGCGTATTTTCATTTTGAAATTTTAAGGCAATGAAACGGCATTTTTATTATTTATAACGAGCAGAAACAATAATAAGTTTATGATCCTATAACAGGGTATAGTAGTACACATATTTGGAATCTATTTGATATTTTTTTTATTCCGTGCGAAAGAACGGGTATAAATTTGCTAGTAATTAATATTTATTAATAACAAAAGTAATGACAACTACTCCGAAACTGCATTAAAAATAAGAAATGTAAATTAAAACTAAGCATAATTTGCATGCAAATATAGCCTTGCCGATCTTCTTGTAGATAATTCAATGGGAAATTCGCCGAAAGATAGTAGATTTATATCCGTCCAGACGTACAGACAGACGGACAAAAGTATGAAAGTTGGGTATCTGAGGTCATAGCTTTCTAACAAAAAAAGAATTTTTAAGATCCGAGGGATAGAACCGATTTTGGAAGAGGGATACGGACAGACGGAAAGACAGACAGACATACGAACAGACAGACAGATGGACATCAACCGCATTTCAATACCTACAGTGATTTAAATGACTCAAAATTGAATTTCAATGCTAATTCAACGGGAAATTCGCCGACAGATAGTAGATTTATGTCCGTCCGGACGTACAGACAGACGGACAAAAAGTATGAAAGTTGGGTATCTGAGGTCATAGCTTTCTAACAAAAAAAGAATTTTTAAGATCCGATGATTAGAACCGATTTTGGAAGGGGGGTACAGACAGACAGACAAACGGACGGACAGGCGGACAGACAGACGGACAGACATACGAACAGACAGACATACGAACAGACAGACAGTTGGACATCAACCGCATTTCAATACCTACAGTGATTTAAATGACTCAAAATTGAATTTCAATGCTAATTCAATGGGAAATTCGCCGACAGATAGTAGATTTATGTCCGTCCGGACGTACAGACAGACGGACAAAAAGTATGAAAGTTGGGTATCTGAGGTTATAGCTTTCTAACAAAAAAAGAATTTTTAAGATCCGATGATTAGAACCGATTTTGGAAGGGGGGTACGGACGGACAGACAGACAGACGGACATCGACCGCATGTCAATACCTACTTTTTCATTTTTTAAATTCTTTCGAATTAAAAAAAGAAAAGTAGGCTAAAAATTATACAGCCTTATTAGGTGATCTTTCTTCTTTGGATATCCCTTATAAAGTAAGACGTCAATTCAGAAAACCATAAAAAACAAGAAGTTCATAAAGAACTAAAATAGCCTACTTTCCTGTTACTTAAATACTTACTGAAGTTCTAATTGGGAAAAAACTAGGTTTCTAACAGTAAATATCATCAACAGCCGTTTCTACAGTAGATTTATACATATTAGAAAAAACAAGAAGTTCATAAAGAACTAAAATAGCCTACTTTCCTGTTCTTAAATACTTACTGAAGTTCTAATCGGGAAAAAAACTAGGTTCCTAAAGTAAATATCATCAACAGCCGTTTCTACACTAGATTTATACACATTAGAAAAAAAATCGAAACACAGCACCCAGCTGTAATTTAAACTTCTAAAAGCCAAAATCAACTATTTTCCTTAATATTCTTTTCGCAAATTAATTAAATATTATTTATCATCTGCTCGTGATTTATTTGTAGTTCGAAGAATAAATATTTATTAATAACAAAAGTAATGAAACTACTCCGAACTGCATTAAAAAACAAGAAATGTAAATTAAAACTAAGCATAATTGCATGCAAAAGTATGCCTTGCCGCTTTCTTGGTAGATAATTAATGAATAATCAAAGAATCAAATTGTTCTACATTTTATGACGTCATTCCAAACTGATTCATGAAATTATTATTTTGCTTCAAATATGTTTAAATAAAAGTTTCTCATGCCATTGTTGATTTGGCAACAGTGATTTAAATGACTCAAAATTGAATTTCAATGCTAATTCAATGGGAAATTCGCCGACAGATATTAGATTTATGTCCGTCCGGACGTACAGACAGACGGACAAAAAGTATGAAATTTGGGTATCTGAGGTCATAGCTTTCTAACAAAAAAAGAATTTTTAAGATGCGATGATTAGAACCGATTTTGGAAGGGGGGTACAGACAGACAGACAAACGGACAGACAGCGGACAGACAGACGGACAGACATACGAACAGACAGACATACGACAGACATACAGTGGACAGACAGACAGATGGACATCAACCGCATTTCAATACCTACAGTGATTTAAATGACTCAAAATTGAATTTCAATGCTAATTCAATGGGAAATTCGCCGACAGATAGTAGATTTATGTCCGTCCGGACGTACAGACAGACGGACAAAAAGTATGAAAGTTGGGTATCTGAGGTTATAGCTTTCTAACAAAAAAAGAATTTTTAAGATCCGATGATTAGAACCGATTTTGGAAGGGGGGTACGGACGGACAGACAGACGGACAGACGGACAGACGGACAGACGGACATCGACGCATGTCAATACTACTTTTTCATTTTTTAATTCTTTCGAATTAAAAAAGAAAAGTAGGCTAAAAATCGAAACACAGCATCCAGTAATAATTAAACTTCTAAAAGCCAAATCAACTATTTTCCTTATTATATTTCGCAAATCAATTACACATTATTATCGTCTGCTCGCGATTTATTTGTAGTTCGAGGGAATAATTAAATTTTATTAATAACAAAGTAATGAAACTCCAAACTGCATTAAAAATAAGAAATGTAAATTAAAACTTAGCATAATTGCATGCAAAAGTATGCCTTGTCGCTTTCTGTTAGATAATTAATGAATAATCAAGAATCAAATTGTGCTACATTTTATGACGTCATCCAAACTGATTCATGAAAAATTATTTTGCTTCAAATATGTTTAAATAAATAAAGTTTCTCATGCCATTGTTGATTGGCAACAGTGATTTAAATGACTCAAATTGAATTCAATGCTAATTCATGGAATTCGCCGACGATAGTAGATTTATCCGTCCGGACGTACAGACAGACGGACAAAAAGTATGAAGTGGTATCTGAGGTCATAGCTTTCTAACAAAAAAAGAATTTTAAGATCGATGGATAGAACGATTTGGAAGGGGGGGTACGGACAGACAGACAGACGGACGGACAGACAGACGGAAAGACAGACAGACATACGAACAGACAGACAGATGGACATCAACCGCATTTCAATACCTACAGTGACTTAAATGACTCAAAATTGAATTTCAATGCTAATTCAATGGGAAATTCGCAGACAGATAGTAGATTTATGTCCGTCCGGACGTACAGACAGACGGACAAAAAGTATGAAAGTTGGGTATCTGAGGTCATAGCTTTCTAACAAAAAAAGAATTTTTAAGATCCGATGATTAGAACCGATTTTGGAAGGGGGGTACGGACGGACAGACAGACAGACGGACAGACGGACATCGACCGCATGTCAATACCTACTTTTTCATTTTTTTAATTCTTTCGAATTAAAAAAAGAAAAGTAGGCTAAAAATTACGATGTATTTTTCATGATTTTGTTTTCATGCTAGACATAGTTATAAGTTTTAACTATCCTTGTCCGATCCTCCAGCTCTAGGGCGATGTACTTTCAGAAACAAAACAATCTTAAAATTGAGAATCTAGCTATTCACTGAACAGCTATTTATTCAAGCAACTGAACGTGTTTGAAAATTATTTTCCAATTGGTGTGTCCATACTACGACAATTTTTAGCCTACTTTTCTTTTTTTAATTCGAAAGAATTAAAAAAATGAAAAGTAGGTATTGACATCCGGTCGATGTCCGTCTGTCCGTCCGTACCCCCCTTCCAAAATCGGTTCTAATCATCGGATCTTAAAAATTCTTTTTTTGTTAGAAAGCTATAACCTCAGATACCCAACTTTCATACTTTTTGTCCGTCTGTCTGTACGTCCGGACGGACATAAATCTACTATCTGTCGGCGAATTTCCCATTGAATTAGCATTGGAATTCAATTTTGAGTCATTTAAATCACTGTAGGTATTGAAATGCGGTTGATGTCCAACTGTCTGTCTGTCCATCTGTCTGTCTGTTCGTATGTCTGTCTGTTCGTTGTCGTCCTTGTCTGTCCCGTCTGTCGCCTGTCTGTCCGTTGTCTGTACCCCCCTTCCAAAATCGGTTCTAATCATCGTATCTTAAAAATTCTTTTTTTGTTAGAAAGCTATGACCTCAGATACCCAACTTTCATACTTTTTGTCCGTCTGTCTGTACGTCCGGACGGACATAAATCTACTATCTGTCGGCGAATTTCCCATTGAATTAGCATTGAAATTCAATTTTGAGTCATTTAAATCACTGTTGCCAAATCAACAATGGCATGAGAAACTTTATTTAAACATATTTGAAGCAAAATAATAATTTCATGAATCAGTTTGGAATGACGTCATAAAATGTAGAACAATTTGATTCTTTGATTATTCATTAATTATCTACCAAGAAAGCGGCAAGGCATACTTTTGCATGCAATTATGCTTAGTTTTAATTTACATTTCTTGTTTTTTAATGCAGTTCGGAGTAGTTTCATTACTTTTGTTATTAATAAATATTTATTCTTCGAACTACAAATAAATCACGAGCAGATGATAAATAATATTTAATTAATTTGCGAACGAATATTAAGGAAAATAGTTGATTTTGGCTTTTAGAAGTTTAAATTATAGCTGGGTGCTGTGTTTCGATTTTTTTTTCTAATGTGTATAAATCTAGTGTAGAAACGGCTGTTGATGATATTTACTTTAGGAACCTAGTTTTTTTCCCGATTAGAACTTCAGTAAGTATTTAAGAACAGGAAAGTAGGCTATTTTAGTTCTTTATGAACTTCTTGTTGAGATTGCAATTTTGTGCCAAACAATGCAATAGCGGCCTTTTTTTTTTAACGCATGCGCTGGATATTTACATTGACGCCGGTGTTGTGCTATAATAGAGGAATGGAATTAAATGATTCCACCGCTTGCGTTTAATTCGAGTCAAACCGGCATATTCATACGAAATATTTGAATTAGATTAATTTATTTACACCACATTATAACCTGTTGAATTGCCAAGTTGTCAAAAACACACTTTAAAAAAATCTTAAGAGGGACTGTCAGCCCCATAGTTTTAAAATCACAACATTTGCAAAATAACTGCTTTGCCATGTTATCCCATTTTCACCAGATATGGGAATCATCATAACATCAATTTAAAACAAAATTGAAAAGAAAATAACATCCAGTCATTCAATTATTAATTGATAAAGTTTTAAAATAGTGTCGCCATCTGCTGGGTATTTGGGGCATTTTAAAACTTCAAAAATATATAATTAAATAACTGGATAACATTTTCGTTTCAAATTTGTTTAATTTCGTTGTTATGATGATTCCCATACCTTTAGAAAATGAGATAACATGGCAAAGCAATTCTTTTGCAAAAGTTGTGATTTCAAAACTAATGCATTAGCTCTATGGAATTGACAGTCCCTCTTAATTGTGGATAGTAAAGCAATAAAATGTGTTAATGTTTACATAAAAAACTGTTAAAAAAACAATGTTTTAAACTTCGGAATGTTAACTAGGCATAGTATTGGAAGAATTGGACACCAAATTTTAGGTCACCGTGGTACATTTGCATTCTACTTCAACTGTTATTTTATTCTTTTTTTAGTAAAAATAGCAACCCTACCAGAAGTTAACATAGTTTTAAATAGGAAAAAGTTGCAACGATTTTGGATTTTTTTTTTGCAACTTTTTTCAGGATAACTTGGCGAAAGTGGAATTTTTTATCGCCCTTTTGGCTTGCTCTTTGATAACTATGTAAGTTGCACTAAATAAATTCGGTTTTTCTTTTCCCAGTAACCATAGCATTAGCATAGCGCAAGACGAACCGAATCAGCGTATTCCCGCAGATATAGTTTGAGGCATGCGTCAATTATCTAAATAACCGTGCGCTAGCTGAGGCAAGTTGAAAAACGCATGCAATGATTTCGGTGACGCAAGCATATATTCGGAAAGTCTTGCTAACATTCTTATTCAATATATTAATTTTACAGTAATATTTATTGTAAGTCATTTTTAAGATCCCTACCCCCCGAAGTCTTGGTATATTTTGAAGCTACACATTTCACTGAAACTTTATTTCGAACTAAATTTAAATTTGTTTTAGTACATACACATTTTAAACATGAAAAGTAATAAAAGGTTATTTAATTCTCAAGTAAATACGGTAGTTCGCAATGAAATGCACAAGATTCTCCCCAAAATACTCCGAGAAAGTTGATAATTCTTCAAGATCCTGTCGTGGCTGTAACCTGATCCGCCTTCACTTTCTAACGAAGTGCGACGGAGGAACTGCTCAAAGGGAATCCTTGTGAATGTAAAGCTTCCGAATGGTTTACATCAAAGGATTTAGCGCGACAATAATGAGCTTATGGTTTTTAGTGTTAATCTCCTTTTCAATCAGCTACTTGTGGGGTATGTTAAAAGGTTTTGTTATTAGGCACTTCTTCGCCGGCTTCTCCTCGTAGTTAGCCCCTGAACTACCGATTAATAACATTGGGCATCTATTTTCTCATAGATTAGAGCTTCCTAAAGTAAGCGCTATATATCGTGGGGAGACGCACAAGTTACAGGGGCTCAATGGAATTTCTTTGAAATATTTTTTATAATTAAAAAAAGTATCACCAATGGTGCACAGTTAGGGAATTATACATTTCAGAGATAGAAAATAATGATGGAGGTCACACATTTTAAGGATTAGTTTACAGAAATTTCAGCCATCAATAATATGGCTTTGATATTGAAAAAAAACTCAATTTAACGAGGTTTTTCATTGTTTTATGGGACAATTAGCGAGTTAGAATGCATTAAAATGCAAAGTTTTACAATCGACTTAACAATAGACATAGAGGAGAACAATGCAACTTACAACTGAATAGTAGAAAGTATTAGGAACAAATTGTCGTTATTTTCCTGTTTAGACGGAAATAACCAAAAATAACGCATTAACTATTTTATAAAAATATAATACAAAACTTAATCTAGCACAAATGTTATGTCCTTGGCGTGTTATTTCATATCTCTTATTACTGAATCACTGTTGGAGTATTGGAACTGTGAAATGGTCTCTTTCCCCTTATCGAAGAATTTTATATATATGTTCATTCCAGTTAATTTGAATATACGTTCGTCAATTTGTTCGCATACTATAGTTGTTGAAATGATATTGCGTTTTGGAACATGTCACGGGCTTTTACATTTGTGTCTTTGTTTAGCAAAATAAGATTAACGTTTATAAATCATAGGATAAAGCAATGAAATAACCAGGGATTGGAGTAACGCGTTACTTGTAACAGTTACTTTTTTAGGTAACGTCGGGTAACGCCGTTACATTTTTCAGAAAGTAACTGTAACTTAGTTACTTTTAGCGGTAACGAAGTAACGAAAAATTGCGTTACTTTTCCGTTACTTTCCGAAGGCTGTCTGATGCTTATTTTGAAATTCCACTCCTAAGAAGGGAACATATATATATATTTCCAAACTTTCGCATTCACGAAATATGAGCTTTTCTTGGGAGGGAAAAAGCAAAATGCATTGTCCACTTTGGCTGCTAAAGGCGTGACGACTGCTTTCAGCCAGAATTGTTTAAGTACGAATGTTTGCCCTTGTCTGTTTACCTTTCCAAGTATCACATTTTAAGACCCGTAATTACAGGCTTCTACCTAAAAGAAGGGTTTTGAAATAAATCACACTGACTGTCAAGCAGGTTGTCGTTCGGCAAGTTTCGACCAGTGCGAACCCCTTTGTGTTGCCTGAACCTGAATGGGTTCTACAACAATGACCAACAACAAAGTGTGTGGAGAGAGAGAGAGAGGGGCACGTTCACACCTATTTCTTGGATTGAACCAGGATTGAAGTTAAATAAAAAAAAATCATTAATTATAATTTCAGCATTTTGTTTGTGCTTATGTTTCGTTAATCGTGGTTTTCTTATAAAAATGGCCAGTCGGTTAGGCACTCGCCTAGCATGCGAAAGGTCCCAGGTTCGGGTCCGGGCATCGCCAAAATAACTGCCGACCTATAAACGGCCCGTGCAGCCAAAAATGTCCGACGAATAATACCCCGTGAAAGGGAGTGCACGTTATATATTTTTCAAAGTCCTAACGCTGCGTACGATGTCGCCCTTAACGGTTGCGTTGGGTGCCTATTCAGGTATCGGCCCGTCACTTGACTGTGGTTCTAAAATACGACGCCCGTCGCCAATAGCCCTCGTGTAGCTCTAGTGCGACGATAATTCAAACCTAACCTAACTTTGAAAAATGGTAAGATGGCTAAATTTCAATTTTTCTTATAACTTGAAATTTCAAAAAGTAACTGTGAATCGTTACTTTTCGTATTAAGTAACTGTAACGCGTTACTTTTCATATTAAGTAACTGTAACAGTTACTTTTTAAAAGTAACTTTCCAATCCCTGGAAATAACCATAGGATTTTTAGCGACAAGATTCATCCTATGTATATGTGTAACAGAGTTAAATTCCTTCTAGATACAAGAAGATACTTCTGCATTTCACTTTTCAAACCCCATAGATTTTTAGCCTACTTTTCTTTTTTTTAATTCGAAAGAATTAAAAAAAATGAAAAAGTAGGTATTGACATGCGGTCGATGTCCGTCTGTCTGTCCGTACCCCTCTTCCAAAATCGGTTCTATCCATCGGATCTTAAAAATTATTTTTTTGTTAGAAAGCTATGACCTCCGATACCCAACTTTCATACTTTTTGTCCGTCTGTCTGTACGTCCGGACGGACATAAATCTATATATGTCGGCGAATTTCCCATTGAATTAGCATTGAAATTCAATTTTGAGTCATTTAAATCACTATGCGGTTGATGTTCATCTGTCGGTCTGTTCGTATGTCTGTCTTTCCGTACTCCCCTTCCAAAATCGGTTCTATCCATCGGATCTTAAAAATTATTTTTTTGTTAGAAAGCTATGACCTCCGATACCCAACTTTCATACTTTTTGTCCGTCTGTCTGTACGTCCGGACGGACATAAATCTACTATCTGTCGGCGAATTTCCCATTGAATTAGCATTGAAATTCAATTTTGAGTCATTTAAATCACTGTAGGTATTGAAATGCGGTTGATGTTCATCTGTCTGTCTGTTCGTATGTCTGTCTGTCTTTCCGTCTGTCTGTCCGTACTCCCCTTCCAAAATCGGTTCTATCCATCGGATCTCAAAAATTCTTTTTTTGTTAGAAAGCTATGACCTCAGATACCCAACTTTCATACTTTTTGTCCGTCTGTCTATACGTCCGGACGGACATAAATCTACTATCTTTCGACGAATTTCCCATTGAATTAGCATTGAAATTCAATTTTGAGTCATTTAAATCACTGTTGCCAAATCAACAATGGCATGAGAAACTTTATTTATTTAAACATATTTGAAGCAAAATAATATTTTCATGAATCAGTTTGGAATGACGTCATAAAATGTAGCACAATTTGATTCTTTGATTATTCATTAATTATCTACCAAGAAAGCGGCAAGGCATACTTTTGCATGCAATTATGCTTAGTTTTAATTTACATTTCTTATTTTTTAATGCAGTTCGGAGTAGTTTCATTACTTTTGTTATCAATAAATATTTAATTATTCTTCGAACTACAAATAAATCACGAGCAGATGATAAATAATATTTAATTAATTTACGAAAGAATATTAAGGAAAATAGTTGATTTTGGCTTTTAGAAGTTTAAATTATAGCTGGTTGCTGTGTTTCGATTTTTTTTCTAATGTGTATAAATCTAGTGTAGAAACGGCTGTTGATGATATTTACTTTAGGAACCTAGTTTTTTTTCCCCGATTAGAACTTCAGTAAGTATTTAAGTAACAGGAAAGTAGGCTATTTTAGTTCTTTATGAACTTCTTGTTTTTTGTAATTTTGTGGTCTTGGCTGTCCTTTTGTGGATAAATCACACGTCTGAATACATTTTCTGGTCCGAATCTAAGCTACAAATAATTTTTTAAAATATAAAAAAGCCATATAAATAATTTCCCGAAAGAAGAGTATAAGAGAAATGAAGTAAGAAAAAGAAAGTGTCAAATTCACTTACCTTGCCATTTTGAATACAGTTTTAATCCTAAAAGCCAAATCTTAGTGAAAGACTATATAAGAGTCAGCCACTGAAAACCAGCCATTGGGACATTGTATTCAAGATTATTCCTCACAATTAAACTCCTTTGAGAAGGTGAATGGACAATTTAAACCAGAGGCTCTAGAGGTTTGAGCGCAGTTGAACGTCGTCAGGCCACTTGACGTCGTATCGCAGAGCTGGAATCATAAAAAAAACAATGTTATAATTAACAAGCAGTTCTAAACGAACTTAACTATACCCTTTGGGGGAGCCCACAAATCACGGGATGCGATTTTGACGATTTTTTGAATGTTTTGTTTTGGACGTTTGATACCCGGAAAATTTCAAAACACATACAAATCGACGCCCAACCCCAAACTTGGGTAGTCCAAACAGCAGCTGCATCATCTGATGTTGATGATCCAAACTGATTTGATGACTGTATGACAAAAATAAATTATCCCCCAAATGTTACTATTAAATTAATATTTTTATGCTATTGTTGTTGTTGTGGCAACATCATCGTTTGCGATTTAAATTTCTAACAATTAAAATTTAATTTTCAATGCTAATTAAAAAGGTATAGACGAAGATGGTGATTCTGAACGGCTCCGTATGGATCTTTCGAAAATGATGATCTGGCAACTGTTGAATAATTCTGCAGTGGAACTCCAATTATCCGAATCAATCGTGACCGGATCTCATTCGGATAGTTGGATTATTTCCAAAAGAGGATACATTTATATTAATTACTATATGCGTGTTAAAACTGAGAGGAAAAAAAATTGAGAAAAAGCTGTGAATTTAAAGAAAAGGTAACACTCCTTGAACATGTTGAAAGCGTAGGGACAGTCTAAGTTAGGATAGTTGGAGTTTCATTATATCTAATTAAATATCGATTAAATGCTCGGACAACAACTCCCAACTTCCGAAAGTAATCGATTAATTTCATTTTAAATTGAAATTCTATGTTCTTAAATAAGATTTTAGTAGGGACTTTTCGTGACTAGGCAAACAACATGTGCATTTATCCCACAGTTAATCGGTTTTCAAAAGGAAGCATACGACTTTTCACAAAGTTTGAATCCAGTATATCGTTTTATAAAGACAGAAACTAAAGTAAAAACTTCTCGGCGCAACAGCTTATTACTGGGTCAATGCCTGCCGAGCCCAATTCAGCTTTCGTGACCAAGGGCTCTGGGGTGCTAGGCATATGTCCCGGTTAGGTGGTCAGCCTCACGCGGGACTCCCAGTGTTTGCTCCCAAGAATACTTGGTACTCATTTTATCGACCCAATTAAGGGATGAAAGGCTGAGTCAACCTCGCCCAGAGTGAACCCTGCCCAATCCGGGATTCGAATCCCGGACCTGTGGCACGGCAATGCAAAGCACTACCACTGCGCCACGGGGCCTCGAAACTAAAGTAAAACAGAAGATTTAAATTGGTTGCATAATTCAAAGACTTTTATATTAAAAATGTTAACCACTAAATACTAGAATTTAAAAAATAATAAGTTTCCTTATTCATGCGTCTCCATCAAATAGAACTACCCACTGACCTAATTGAAACAATAAATATAGATAGCAGTACACAATAATTTATGTAGCTTTTCAACAATAGCGTAACAATACTAAGGAAATAAATGCTCGCAATTTTTTCTATCCATTAATTCCTACTATGTTAGCTAAACAGCAGCGGCTATAAAAATAAATAATTAAACAGCAGGGGTCACAATGCTTTGTAAAAATAGTCAATATTAGCTATTTTGGTACCCTAAAGCCTGAAGCCCCAATATTATTATTCAGAATTTTATAATTTCCCCCGAAAATTTTTATCTCGTTTTTCATGTTTTTTAAACAGTTTCCTAATTATTTTTCTAAAAGAGATCCATAGATTACGTAATGCGTGTAGTGGGGGGGGGGGGGGGTCGAGCCGAATCTCACGTAGGAGGGGAGAGGTGTCTCGTCAAATATCAAGTAATTCTCCCTGAAAAAAAACCCGTAAAATAGCGAAAAAATATAGTTTCAATCCAGTACACTTTGCATCAGGACTTAAATTTGGCAAAATGTTGGAGCTTTTAAAAACTACAAAAAAGGGGCGTATTGTATGTGTGTGTGGGGGGTGGGGGAGAGTCGAGCCAAGTATCACGAAATCTTACCAGGGGGGAGTTAATTTTTTTCCTAACCTCTACCGACCGACCTCGTCAGGAATACTAAATGTTAACAAACTTCATGAAAAATGCACAATAAAGTATTATTTGTTTAAAAATATTTACATTGTTGGAATATAATGTACCATCCAGGGATTGGAGAATTAATTGTAACACCGCTAGATTTTTTTTTTTTTAGAAGTTAACTGTATAACTTAGTCTTTTTTAGCGGTAACGAAAAGTTTCGTTACTTCTCACGCCGCTCTTCACGGATATTTTCGACACAGTTCGGCTTAAATTTAATTATTTAAAATTTAACAACGTTGAATTTTAGTTCTTTGAAAAACGGTAAAATGGCTAATATTAAATTCTTCCTACAACTTGAAATTTCTATAAGTAACTGTGAATAGTTGCTTTTCGTTCCCAAGTAACAGTAACAGAGTTACTTTTTAAAGGTATCTTTCCAATCCCCGTTACCAACTTTGTTGGTACATTAAACAAGCAGATTTTGGAAAAGAGATAACTGTCAGCGAATAGAAAAATAAAATTTGATATGCGATAGAGTTGGGAGTTGGCTAAGGTTGTGTTAGTAAAAGTAAAAGATTCGCTGAATGCACCCAAATGTTCAAAATGTTCTCTCTGTCAACGATTCTAGAAGAGATACATAAAAACACATGATCAGAATGTTTTGTCCGTAATTTACTAAAAACAAAAATCTTAGGGTCTATAATTAAAAAATATGTTTGGCAAAATGCAATTCGAATATTTTGCTAAGCGATTTTAGAATATTTAACGCACGTATTGCCAAATGTTTTTACACCTGAAAAAAAAATTTATTTAACAAGTAGGTTTGTTACAGAATCTGTCACTTAAACCGCTTCCACACAACATTTGTGCTCAACAGGAAACAAACTATTTATACACCTCAGAAAGAAATTCGGCAAACAGAGCCTTTAGCTAGTTGTAATTAAACATTTAAACGATAAAATTAATTATTTTCATTAATCTTCTTTCTCAGATTTAATAATTAGACTTTATCGTTTACTTAATTTGTTTGAAGTTCGAAGAATAATAATGTAGTCTCTTTTAATAAATATCTTTGTGTCGTCACAATTTACCATTTACATTTGTTTCGAAAATTCAGTCATTTATCGTTTCTTAAATTAATTTACAGTTCGAAAAATATATAATTAGTGCAATTGATGCTTTAAAATAAAAGCAAAACTTTGCATATTTTTTATGCCAAATTAGAATTCTCTATGCATCTTTCTTCATACATGTATAATGAACCATCAAAAGAACTCTATTGTGATATAACAACAATCCAAAGCGAATTTTACATACTTTTATTTTAAATAAAGTTTCTCGTACGTTTAACGAAATGGCAACAGTGAAAATATTGAATAAAAATGGAATTTGCATGTTATTTCAATGTAGATTTAATTTTTAGTTATTTAAATTTTAAATAAACTTCTAATTTAAATTTTTTAATGAAATTTGGAATGTAGCCTAATCTGATTTTTTGCTTCAAAATGACGTATTCCACTTGTCTGTGGGACTTGTGGTTCTTTCTGTGAAAGTGGGTGACGGACAGACGGACGGACTGAACGATTATAAAACCTTCCACTTTTTACGTTATAAACGTAGTGTGGAAGCTAAAAAACAACCCCTTTTTATTTTATTTCGAATTTTGCTTTATCAATTTTAATGTACTTTAAACTAGTGCATTTTACACAATGTAACTTCATACTATAAATTTTATTAGTTTTCTATCTTTACATCATTTTATTTTATATGATAAAGACTATAGTTTATATAGAATTTTAAGAAAACAGATACAAGAGTGAAAATGGGGGCCTTGTGTAATTAAGAAAAATAACATTTAACAGTTCGTTTCTTGTCCAATTAATTCAGATTAATTGATGGAATACGTATCTATAAAGGTAAAAGATCAATGGCAACATGATAAACACCGACTTTTATTTTTAACAAAATTAAATTACCATACTTTTCAGATTGGTTTTTAAAGATAGTTGTAATATTTGACAAACGTTATTTTTGTCGGCTCATAATGCACCATTTTGGAATTATTTTTAATAAATATACTTTCCGGACTGTCAATAATTTAAAACAATCCTCAATTTTTTCAGCTATTTATCCCTATATTATTTTTGAAAATTCTATAAAAACAGTTCGACGCTGGAAAAACTCGCGTATGATTATCAATAACACTATAATAAATATTGATCAAACTTTCACGGACATTAAAATAAGCCTTTTTGCCTCACCCTCCTATCCCATCACGGTAACCAACGGTCTTGGTTAACCGTTATATTTTTAGTTATTGATTAAAAAGTAGTTGAAAAATTTGCCCCATGCATTTTAGGCAGGCTTGCATCCCGTATACGGAGCGCATTTTCCAACTCAACATGATTACACACACATTTAACCATTTGCTGCCAAAAACTATATACACTTTTTGGAAAAGTAGTAGATAGTGTGTTGTGTAGATAAAAGGTGCAAGGAAAGAATTTATATCCTGTTTTTCTCAAATTAAATAAAGCAATAAATGAACAATTCAATTCAAAAAAATTTTTTTTGGAAAACTAGACCCGGAAAAAGGGTTGGGGTCACTAATACTAGCAAGAAACAATATAACTACATAGAAAAAAAAAAGGTAATTAATATTTTGTTTAATTTCTTTTGGGCTAAAATAAATAGATGTGTAAAATAAAATTTTAGGAACGGAATTTTATTTGGGGCCATCTAGTTAAATACTGCCTCCTGTCGTCTGACCATTAGTGAAATCAATATTGTAATACATAGCAGGAAAATATGGTACAAACAATAAAATTCGTACATTCAAAAAATGTGCATTCTATTAATGGATATTTTAAAATGAAAGCTTTCAACTATAGTCGCCGCAAACCAAATAAGAACAAGCGTATATGTTCTACGAAGAGGATCCTTCCGCAGATGTAAATAGTTCCATTTAAAACAAGATAATTTATTGAAATATATCTTAAAAATCATGAATTTCGTTTAAGATTCATTAAGAACAGGAAAGTATTGTACTATCCAATACATTTCTCTCAACAAAACTTATTTATTTAAATATTTTTTAAATATTCGATTTCGGTTCCTAAAGGACTACGAGCAGCAATAAAATAATGTTTTGAGGTATTCAAGCCCGAATAATGAAGATATTTTTTGAAGCATTTTTTTTTGCATATGCCGCTTTTTTAGGATCAGTGGTTAATTGTATCAACTGCTTAAGTGAAATGAAATTACGTACAACAGAACAAAATTACTTTTTTACATTGGAAATTCGCTGTATAGCTGGATTAAACCAATAGTTTGATAGGTAAAAAATAGTCATAATTTAGTTTTTCTCTCATTAATAATTTTTTATAGTTTTATTTTTTGGCCCCAATGACAAAGTATATTTCATCGGTGATACCATTTTAAAAAACAGGTAAATTGTAAAAAGTGTGGTGGATGGAGGTGTGGAAATGTTTTTTTATGGTGTTCGTTATGGCGAAATAAGATTTTAGTGCAATAAAAAAAACGAACCTACGGAGAAATTCGGTATAATTCTAAAATGTAACAGAGTCAATAATACTTAGTCATTTTAGTTAAGAGAGACCGAAAACAAAACTAGGAAACGTAAACGGAACTGTCTAAGATAATTCTCATTCAAGCAAGTAGGATATAATAGTTAGTAATGGTAAACAGTGATATTTTTTCTTATTAGAAAATTAAAATGTAAAATTAATTTAACTTACGCATGTTTACGAAATTTTTGCATCAGTCATATACATTAAATAAAATATTGAAATGTGTACATTTGGTTTTATAAAATCAATAACCTAACATTTTATCTCTGTAATTATTTATTACCAAAATTGTTTTAATATCACTTTTTGTTCCGGTTAACGAAATAAATTTTTTAAAAAGCATGTAAATTGTACACAATTTTTTTAAAAATCGCCCCCCCCCCCCCTCTTTACAAAAAAAAATCCACTAATTTTTCAGTCATTTGTTACTGCGCCCCTCTACTGTTTATCGATTAATTTACGACTACACTCCTGATCCCCTTAACCACTATTATTACCAAAAATACAAAACGAGTACAATTCGATACATAATCATCTTAATTCCCACTTTTTTTTCACGTTTTGACCTTCCTGTTAACGAATTAAATTAAAAAAATATGTAAATTGTACTCAATTTTTGAATAAATTGGTCTCCACCCCCCTCTCTGTCTGAAGAAAAACATCAACTTTTAGCCATTCGATACTGCCCCCCCCCCCCTCTCACTTTAATGATTAATTAACGACTGCACTCTTGAGCCCTCTGAACCAGCCAAGTATAGCGATAACGGCGCCAAACTAAACGACTGATTGAAAATGATTTGTGTTGTAATGTGCTTCTTTACTTCTCCAAAGTGTGACAAAAAAGGGTGGCGGGGAGTATAGTTAAAATTATTCCTATTGTGTTGAAATAAATCATTTGTTAAATTTTAAATCATTAGTGGTATACCAGTTAAATCTAGAAAAATACAAAAACAAACATAAAAACATCCCCTCCCCCTACAAAAAAAACAAACAAACCCGGAACGGGTTGTTTAAAAACTGCTAGCTGATTATATTCCAGGAACTTCGAAATGTATACACAAAGTATTGAACTCAATAAACACATTTCATTTAGTAACGGAAAATTTAAGTACGCTTAAGAACTATATTTGCTGTGTAAACGTGTAATTTGGGGAAATAATTGAATCTGCGTCATTAGATTGAAATCGGATCGACAAGAAATTAACTACTACTGGCAACTTTACTAAGAGTTTTTACTTTTTAATGTTATAAACAGAGCTGGCATATTTGATACATATTACAAACACTTTACTTGGTGCGTTGCGTTTTAATAAACTAGAGAATTGCTTTATAAGTTTATATTAAAAGTAACTAAGTAAGTAGAATAAGTACTTATATATGTAATAAATTTAGTTCAAAACGCAATTTCTCACTTAACGTACGATAATAAAAACAGAGTATGAATCTCAAACATTAAGATTTTTTTTAACGCTCATAATGGACATTTACACCTAAATTATACGGAGCTCCCGGCGGAACTAATTTATTAGATTTTAATTCCAGGGAAAAGCGGCTATACAAAACGCAGATGCCGTAACTCTTCTGATACTTGAAGAGATAACAAGAACTTGTTTTGAGAGTTGGCGCATGCGCAGTGGGGAAGTGAAACCAGAAAGGGTTGTGAGAGAATTCGTCTGCAACTTGTAGCGAGATAGTAATTTTGAAAAGCTTTCGAGTTGATCTTGATGCAAAAAATTAAATGAACTGGTTCGAAGTGAAGAAAATATTAAATTGCTGTCTTGAAAGTTCTGGGTGAAGAGAGATCCGCAAGATGAAGGAAAGAAAATAATTTTAAAAAATATTTCAAGGACTTTCAAAAAGACAATTTTAGCTTCTATTCTTTTAACTGATGGAAAACGTAATAAGTAGCAGTACCTATTGTAAAATTCCGAAAACGCGGTTTAAGTAATGCATTTTCTCCGTTTATGTCAACAAATTACAATGTCTTTATAAAAACTTTTTAAACTAAGTTTTGTACAAATAATCGTAGCTATTTTAGAATCACCCAAGTTTCTTTTATAAATGGAATTAGAGGCTTAATACTTGGGTTATCAAAATCGTAATACGGTTTGAAGATGCTAAAAAATATGTTGTAACATATAACAAGAAGTTCTTAAAGAACTAAAATAGCCTACTTTCCTGTTACTTAAATACTTACTGAAATTCTAATCGGGAAACAACTAGGTTCCTAACAGTAAATATCATCAACAATCGTTTCTACACAACATTTATACACATTAGAAAAAAAATCGCTAAACACAGCATCCAGCTGTAATTTAAACTTCTAAAAGCCAAAATCAACTATTTTCCTTAATATTCTTTCACAAATTAACTTAATATTATTTATCGTCTGTTCGATTTATTTGTAATTCGAATAATTAAATATTTATTAATAACAAAAGTAATGAAACTACTTCAAACTGCATTAAAAAAATAAGAAATGTAAATTAAAAATAAGCATAATTGTATACAAAAATATACCTTGCCGCTTTCTTGGTAAACAATTAATGAACAATCAAAGAATCAAATTGTGCTACATTTTATGACGTCATTCCAAACTGATTCATGAAAATATTAATTTGCTTCAAATATGTTTAAATAAATAAAGTTTCTCATGCCATTGTTGATTTGGAAACAGTGATTTAAATGACTCAAAATTGAATTTTAATGCTAATTCAATTGGAAATTCGCCGACAGATAGTAGATTTATGTCCGTCCAGATGTACAGACAGACGGACAAAAAGTATTAAAGTTGGGTATCTGAGGTCATAGCTTTCTAACAAAAAAAGAATTTTTAAGATCCGATGGATAGAACCGATTTTGGAAGGGGGGCACGGACAGACAGACATACGGAAAGACAGACGGGTATCGACGGCATTTCTATCCCAACAGTGATTTAAATGACTCAAAATTGAATTTCAATGCTAATTCAATGGGATATTCGCCGACAGATAGTAGATTTGTGTCCGTCCGGACGTACAGACAGACGGACAAAAAGTATGAAAATTGGATATCTGAGATCACAGCTTTCTAACAAAAAAAAGAATTTTTAAGATCCGATGGATAGAACCGATTTTGGAAGGGGGGTACGGACGGACAGACAGACAGACGGACATCGACCGCATGTCAATACCTACTTTTTCATTTTTTTAATTCTTTCGAATTAAAAAAAGAAAAGTAGGCTAAAAATATCCGTCAATATATCAATTTATCTGAATGGGGCCCATATATAAGCTGAAATTATTTTATAGTAAAATTTTGATGTCAGTCGAATTTTAGGGTTTATTAAAAAATTAACAATTATCCTATTTCCTATATGTTTAACGTTAACGGTTTCATAACTATGAATTTCATTTGAGTTCTTTTATTTTATTACATCGAAAACTTAAAAGTTTTCGATTCATCTTAACTCTTTATAGTTAATTGTTATTCTTCGACCATATATTAAAAGGAAAATTGCATTATGATAAATTAAGTTTATTTGCGAGTTAACAGAAATTTTTTAACATATTTAAATTTTCAATTGTTAACTACTGGTAATAGTCACGAAACAAGTGAATCAAAAACTTTTAACAAATGTTAATTTAAATCTAAAAATTCAACAACAAAAAACGAAGTCGGCATTTGACTTTTTTTTAAATAGATTTTTACTAAATAAATTATTTAATTGTCTTAAGAGAGACCATTTAAATGAATTTACAACTTGTTTACATTTTATTCAATTACAGCTTAATTTAAAAATAATAAGAATAATTAACTTAAAAAAATAATTCTTATTCAACATTTTTTAAAGTTATTTTTTCAAAATTACAGTTTTGAACTTTAGCTCTTTTTAATGATTCCCCACAATAGGAGGAAAATAAAGTTGAACTAATAAACAAAATAATATTTTAATAATATAAATCGAATTAAATTCTCGATATTACTAATTCATGTTTATAAAATGTCATCTTCATTCATAAAGATTAATTAACAATTAACAAGAATGTAGCACTTATTTACATCAATTAATTCAATTACATTAATTCATTTATCAAAAGCCTAAACACGTAGTTTATTTAGAATCTTTACTAACCTTATAAATAATACCATTAATAAGCGAATACAAAAACTTTTATTAACGGGGAACGAGCACTTGTTTACATTTCGTTGAATAAAAACTTTTCAACAATTAACAAACAAACAAAATTTGATTTTATAATACTAACAACTAACAACTTTTTTTAATCCTACAAATTTTCAGTTTAAAATCATAACAAAACCTATTTTGAAAATTTAATGTTATTTTGCCGTACTCGCTAAAGATTGTTTACATGTAGAAAAGGGGCAATTTTATGGTGAGAAAATGTAAAACAAAAAAAAGGTTTTACTTGTTAAAATTAAATAATTTTTATCTGCTCTGAATTAAATTTCAAACACAAATCGCATACTTTTGTTAATGGAAATTGGTACCAGCATTTAAATCTGTGACAAAAATCGGAGAGAAAAACCACGTGTTGTCAAAACCAGAAGTTGTCATCCAAAAGGAGAGAGTACTATGAACGTAGTAAAATCAAAATACTACTACGGCCACTCCTACGTTCATGAATGAATCTGACGCGCATGCGCAGTCGAATCTATCAAATAACGAAACCTGCGCTGTTTAGCTGTCCGGTGGAATATGTCTACTATGACATGCTAATTGTAAACAAGACAGATATATATAGAATTAAGTATTTTAAGACACCAATATTTCTCTTTGAAAATAAAATTGTATTTACTTTGCACGTCAAATTATTTTTTGAAAGAAATGGGAGTAGTTTGTACTGTTTTTTTTTGCTTGTTTGACTTTTAAGACACGTACACTACTTCACAAAGCAAACTAACAATAAAATAAATGTTTTACGTATTGAAATAAAATATAATAATAAAAGCTAGATTTTTTTTTTGGTTAATTTTTTAACGGTTCTTTTTAATAAATTTTTCTACGGTTAATTATTAAAGAATTTAAATATTTCTTTACAAGCGAAAAAATACGCGAGCCGATTTCTATTAGGAAAAAATTATATTACTTTTATTAAATTTTGGAATAAAAATATAGGTTTACATTCGTAATTTTTATTTATGTTTCATAATTATATAATTTTCGCACTATTAATGTAGACCAAGCAGTAATTTAGAAATTATACAAGTATAAAAAAAATATTTAAAATAAGAAATAAAAAGTTTTTTTTTCATAGCAAGCGATTATAACAAATTAATTTTTAATTAAAAAAACATTTAAATAACAAAAAATTTCATTTGAACAATATAATTAATTTAAGCACTTATGAAAATTATTTCATTAAATAACTTTACGAAATTTTAAAAAACGATCACATTAAATATTATGAAGCCTATTTTCCTCTTTTTATAAATAACACATTTTTAAAATATTTTGGTCGGAAAAACATTTTTTATATTATGAAAATACTATAACTCAATAAATTCATACTAATCAATGTTTTTCTTTTCCAAAATTTTTTTTTATGAAAGAATAATTTATTTCGCATGTTCCATAGAAAACCATGCTTGTTGATAGCTTTAGTCTTCTATTATATTTCGGATTTACGAGATTTTAACAAAATAAATCTTTCATAAATTACGCATCATAAAAATGAAATTATATATTTATTAAATGATTTATTTTATATTGCATATATTTTAATTAAATATTATGGATTATTTCATACGAATATTAAATTTAATAGCATTAATATTAATTAGAAGTAGAATATTTTAAGCAATTTAATTCACAATTATTTTTTTAGTATTTAATAACAGAAATTTATTATTTACCTAAAAATTCTTGAAGTTATATAAAACTTTATTAGAAGATTTTATTTAAAAGTTATTAAGAGCCTTATATACTTATATACCGCGAGTTGATAATAGAGTGGACTTAGAACATTCTAGAAAGAAAGTGTCACGTGTGACATGTCACAATGCGTTTGAATAAGAAAATATTCATTACAATAAAAATAATGGGTTTAAAATTATTTTTTTTTAAATAGAAAGTGGAAAGTAGGCCAAAATAACTAATTCCAATCTATGATTTGAACATAATTATCGATAATTCTTTTTTAATATATCAATGACTTGGATGATGCAATCCCTTATGGCACAAAATTAAATCTATTTTAATAGTATTTCAAAACCAATTTAAATTTTATTATTATTTATATACTTAAGAAGTATGATATCAAAAAATTTCCAATTAATTTTTTTTCGGATTTTTTTATGCATTTTTGGGGTACGATAATATTTGTAAACAAGCGATACAAACGTAAGAAAATCACGGTTTTTATTCAAATGTAATGTTTTAACGCATCAGAATATTTTAAGTTTTTTTTTAAGCAATTTGATTAAACTTTAAATTTTTTAAAGTGTTTTTATTTAGATTTTAATAAATTAACACTAATGACAGGCACACGTGTAATGTGGTTTTTAAGCTTTTTTCTGGTTAAAAATTTAAAATTTTATTAACAATTCATGCAGAAATGGTCATTTATAATGATGCGCATCGTTGATTTTAAAATTTTTAACTATTGAACTTTAAAATCCCTAAAAATCTTACGACACGTGCAAGTTTCTTAGAGAATACACACGTGTATGCACACCGATCGCGATCATTTTAATTAAAAAAAAACAGAAAAACTGCACAAACCTTTCGGTAAAGTATTAATCCAAATGATAATCCTGCGTTTTTTAGTAATCCAATTGATTTTGTGCACAATAAGTAGGTAATAATCCAAGTGAAAGAAACCAAAACACAATCCGAAAACATATCACACACACACTTGCAGAAGACGATACTTTGTAGCTTCTAGGAAAGGAAAGGGAGAAAACGATGGTGTTTCATTGGTACATATCATCCACGTGATCGTGAGTGAGTTTTCCTCTCTCGTTTCTTCCAAAATTGATCTGAAGAAAAAGTTTGTTTACTTTTTTTTACGGTGAAATTTCTTCGCTGTTATTGGAGTTTTTATATTGTTTCTTTAAAAATTATTAGTAATTAAAAACTAGATTATTTTGTTAAGCTGAATTTATCTGAGATACTGGTCGAACTTTGAAACTGTTTTTGCATCGAATAAAATTTAGTTTATTTTTAAAGAGCATTATAATTTTTTAAATATTTTTTATAGTGTCTTTTTCATTAAAAATCTTATTTATCAGTGATTTAAATTCATCATGCTTTAATTCTCAAGGGTCAAGGTTACAAAATTATAAACTCGGTGAATCATAACATCTTTCATGTGAATAAATTGCTTATGTTAATCCTTCCTAGCCTTGTACGAAATTAATTTATTTCATTTTAAATGTTAAATCAGAGAAGCCCCGATCGTACGTTTTTCACGGAAACGTATGAAAGGGAAAACGTACAAAACGAGAAGACTTAAAATTACATTAAATAAATAGGACTTACTGATGAAAGATGGAAGTAATAATAAGAAAAATAAGTAATCATAAATGTTAAGTTATTTAAATGAAAATTTAAAATAAATGCTTATGTTACTATGTTAAATTATGTATACATTTTAATTAATTATATATGCCAGTAAATAACACATTTTTCTCATAACAACTAAGTAGAACAAGCACTTCTATTATTTTAAATTTTCATGCATGTATATTTATATTTTAGAATTAAACTGTTATGTTTTTCCCTTTCCAGTTATAGTTTGTTTTAAATTTTTGCAGCATAAACCGGACTACACAAACAGAAAAGCTCTTTTGAGTTTTTAATTTGTCTAAGAATTTCAATTAAGTAAAAAAAATCTGAATATTCAGTCAAATGGGTTTTATGCATGTTCATAGTTTTTTTTTTCAACTAGCCAAGTGTCGAGAGTAAAAAGGTGAGAGAACACAGAGAGGAAATCCCTCAAAAAATATAGTTATAATTTAGGAAATTTGAAGAGAAATTAGGGAAAGGGAAAAATGAAGGGATATTTGTCACTAATGTAGTGTGTGCATGTAAACTAAATAAAAACTTAAACTAATATTTTAAACGTGTTTTTCCCTCTCATAAAATTATAGATACATTCCACATTTTAAAAAAAATTGTCGAGAATAAATCATAATTTTGTAATGCTTAGAACAATAAATATTGAACTAAATTTACCAGACAACAGCAATTAAATTACATTAAATATATTTTGCTTTTTGTTTTATGAAAAAGACATTCAATAAGCCATATTACGAACGCAAATTATTTGGGTGCCGATTTTTTTTCCAAAAAAAATCAGCTTAATTATCTTAAAGTTACATTTTTGAACATATTTTGTGCAACACTAACCCAATCATAAATTTATTTGGAAATAATCAGCGGCGAAAATTTCCTCTGCGTCTCATGTTTGATAACTAAAATTTAGCATTTCTAATTTGTGTGAAATTTAATTAAACTCTTAAAAGGGTTTGTAGAAATTTTGTAGAACGGCTAATTTAATTCAAATATTTGCTTGGTTTCAAATTTGGTGGTAAAATTACTTTGCCATATTTATTTGTAATGAACTATATAACTTTTTTAAATTATAAACTTTTGAAATATCATATTAAATATTCCACAATCTATAAAAGTTTTTTTATGCTTATCTGCCAGCACAACAGAGGTTCCGAACTTTATATTTAGCAAACCTGAATCAAGAAAATATGAGTATTTGTATTACATATTTATAAAATACCAATCAAATGCAGAATGGGTGTATTTGCACAAGTTCACAAAATAATTCAAATTTTTAATTATAAACGAATACTTAAAAACTGGATAAAAATGAAATAGAAAATATTATGAAGATGCTCCAGAGGATGTAACTGTCATGTTTTCATTTTTGCATTTCCTGCCATTTCATTCGTTGCTTCGATTTTACTCTTAAAATGAGTTTTTTTCGTCTGCTGCTTTCTATTTTAGAATTCTTTACGTACAACTTGTTTTTATTCTTGCTATTTATTAAACTTTAATGATTTTTAATTCGATTAAATTTTAAGTATGCAAAGCATTACCAAAACGTCAATGTTGTTTCATTTTTGCATTTCCTTCCATTTCATTGGTCACTTCGATTTTACTCTTAAAATGAGTTTGTTTCGTCTGCTGCTTTCTATTTTAGAATTCTTTACGTACAACTTGTTTTTATTCTTGCTATTTATTAAACTGTAATGGTTTTAATTCGATTAAATTTCAAGTATGCAAAGCATTACCAAAACGCCAATGTTGTTGGAAAAAATCGGTTTAAATGATATTTTTCTTATGCGGAGAAATGAAGTGAAATTGTGGGACAGCAATTTAACGTTATTCCAAACAGAGAAAAGCTATAGTTTTACAGGAAAAAAAGTTTGTTCACAACATACGTTTTAGTAAGGTAAGAAAATATCTTATTTTTTTCAAAACAAATGCTATTCCAGAACACTCTTAAAACAAACGTGCGGTTTTAACTCAGTCTGAGTTAATTTCCACTGCTTTCCGTGCCGAAAATGCACTTCTCCTATAGGAGTGAATTTCACTCTTTTTCGGAGTGGGTAAAATAAATAAAAGAAAACAATCTGCGTCCTACACTCTTAAAACGAGTGGTTTTAACTCAGTCTGAGTTAATTTCCACTCCTTTCCGTGCCGAAAATGCACTTCTCCTATAGGAGTGAATTTCACTCTTTTGTTTTAAGAGTGAAGGACCAATAATGAAAACAATACCATTGGAACTTTTGTCACTAACGACGTGAAACATGCCCGTTATAAAATATTTATAACAAAAAAAAAGGATCTTGCATCTATTTTAAAAAATGCACTTGGAACTGTGTGTGGAGTATTGGGTCTTAGCATTTGTAATTTATGGGAAACTAGAACCTATTTTGACTTATTCTATAATAAAACTCGAATTTATGATAACAATAAAAGTAAATATGAAATATCTTTGCAAAGTTTTCCTTAGTCGATACCTATAAGGAAAAGTAACGAAATTTATGACTATGCATGTTCGACTGGCATGTGACCCAGGTTCCATCACGCAAAAAAAAAATCAGAAAACATGTAAGAAATGCTATAAAAATAATATTTTTTAAAAATAAAAATACTGAATAATTATAAATAGCAGTTGTAAAATATTGACTTTAGTATAACTTGAGTCAATAACCCAATGAAAATATAATGATAACTCATCCGTTTCAGAAACGATTATAATTATGCGTTTAGGAGTGCCAAATCTTCACGAAATGTTTGGTTGAAAATTGTCAAAAATTTAATGACACGAATAATTTGTGACTATTATTGAAATTATTACTAGGAGAAAATGTGTTTTTGGTGTTTCTTCGTTACTTATTCACTACATTTTATTTATCATGGTCAACTAAATGCCTAAAATTTGATTGCGTTGGTTTCCAGCTCAGATACGGCCTCGTCGCTTGACTGCGGTTCGAAATCACGAAGCAAGTCGCTGATTGCCCACGTGTAGATTTAGTACAACGTTAATTAAACCCAAACCAAATTGTGAATTAGATTCCGTACTTAAAAATTTATATCTTATTTAAATAATCTTAAGCATATCTTAATTTATTGCAAAAAGTGCCAGACTATCGATATACCAGATTTCCGTCACTGGCACTCAATACGTTAACTTTTCCTTATAGTTTTAAATTAATTATACGCTGTTTTAAGCTTCATGCTTGTCTAAAATACACTTTTTCTCATCCCAAATTTACTTTTATTACTCAACCTAAATACGCAAGCGACGTCAATTGCACGTGAAAAAGGTGAATTAAGAATTAAATTTAATTATTGTATTGAAAAACAAGTCGAGCAGTTCAATTTTAAAAGCTTAATATTATGTAAAGGGTCTATATTATACTAAAGAAATTATGCCTCTAAAATATGTAAGTTAGGACAAAGTATTAGAGTTAGTTAAAGGATTTATGTAATTCGAAAAAACTTTTTCTATGTGATAAAATCGGGCATTAACATTTTCGTACCAGAAAATAATAATTAGCAGAATAATAATAGTAATTAAAAGTAATAAATATATAAACAAACAAATAAATATTGAGTTTATATAAGAAAATGATACGAAATTATGTTCCCCACTTTAAACTTTACCGTCAATGTTGTTTCCCTACTTTCATACATTATTGGCAGAAAAAACAACTGTGATTTTTCCTTGGGGAAGAAGGATTTGGTTTTAAATCAGTCGAACCTCGTTAACGCGAACTCGCTTTACACGAAATTTTTCGATTAAGATGAACTGAAAGCATTTAACAAGTCAAAAAAGCTGTGAGCTAATGCTTAAAAAAATATCTTAACGCGAAACACTTTAAGTAAAATCCCGCTTAACCCAAACAAATAATTCGGAATTTAACCCTTTTTTTCTTAGTATTTCAAAGTTTCGAAGAACAAATAAAATAAATTATTAAAACAAATATTTTTTTTTTAAAATTAAGCCTAATTTTTCTATATTAGGTACTATACTTAAAATAAATTGTATTAATTGAATTACTTATTGTATACATGTACATTATTAGTATATTACATTATAAAATTAGAATACCTTTTAAATGTTTTTTTTAGATATTCACTGGTTGAATGTAAAACTATTCCTGACGGTTTACATGAAATTCGGTTAACACGAAACGTTTCGGTGCTCCCTTGCAGTTCGCGTTAACGAGGTTCGACTTGCGAAACGCAACCAAAGAGGTATACTTTCATAAAAAAAATTTTAACTATAATTTTGTTGAAATAACTTATCAATTTGTTGAAGTAACTTATTAAATAACTCCTTAACAGACAAAATGTACATGTTTTACGTCTTGAGTGGTAACATTACCAGTGGTATTGTTTTTAGTTTTGGCCCTGCTGGAATTGAATTTGTTTCGGGTAAAAAATTGCAGTGAATATTATATTTTAATAAAATAAAGGATTATGTAAACTTTGGCAAATGAATATTTGCCGCATTAGCATACATTGAAAAACATTCGTCTTGATGTCTCGACAATCACTCAAAATTTTGCAATAACACATTTCAATTTTTCCTCATAAATGTATACTTTATTTATTAAAGAGAGTAATTACTAGTTTCATTAACATTTTAATAGATTTTAGAATATCATAAACACTACTTGCTAATTATACTTTAAATATTGCTACAGTTTAATAAATAGCAAGATTATAAATAAGATGCAAATAGAACACCACAGACGGAAATACCGCGCATTGCGAGTGAAACCGAAACAACCAATGAAATCTGGGAAATCAAGAATGAAAACTGAAACGAATTACATCGTCTGAAACAAACCAATTTTATAAAAAAAAATATTTAAAAGAATTTCTGAAAATTCTTTTTAAGTTCCTTCTGTCTCTGTGACCAAGTAGTTTAAAATTCAACCTTATAGTTGCATAAAAATTTGCAAGAAGCTGTTTAGCAATAATGTTTTATTGAAAAAATCAGGCCAACAGAAACAGACGAAGCAGTTATTATGTTATTAAAGAAATACACCAACTGTTCAATCTGCCTCTGCGGCCTGAGACCACAGCAGCGATGCAAGTTCCGCTTTATTTATTTTTTTATAATCATTTTTTCCTCTTCCCTTCCTGACCATGACCTTGGTCTTCCATTCCATCCGCGCGACCATGAACGTCAAAAAAGGCGGGAAAACGAAAGGGTCGAACGAAACAACTACTTGGCTCCTTTTCCAACTATGGCGCTAGTGTTTGGCTACTTTAAAAGCTTTTTTAGAACTTTATCACCACAGCGGGATTGTTTCATGATGTAACGCTGTTGTTTTCATTTTTCTTGTTCTCCGGATTCATTGGTCGCTTCGGTTTCACTCTCAAAATGCCCGATATAGATAAAAAGAAACTTTTTTTTTCGATGCAAGCTTTCTTTAACAGATGTTTTTAACAACCAACAGCACAGAGAGAAGTGGCGTTTAAAAAAATCTAATACGTAAAATATTCTTAGAAAACTCATTTTCGAACACCAAAACAAAAGTAATTCCACACTACAAATGAAAACAAAACGACGGAGCTGTTGCCATCCACGACGTGAAACAACACCATTAACCAATGAAGTTCTAAATGTGTTGTTAATCGGTTAAATGGCGTAATTATTGCTACTGCGGCATTTCGCAATACCAGTATTATAACAAAATTTAGCATAGATTCATAGATCGTTTACGGGAATGGGTCTGTTTCACGGAGGATCTAGGCGGGGGATCTAGCTCTGCGGTTTTGTTTTCATGTCTCTCAAATTACTTTTGTCGATATTCGAAATTGAGTTTTCTAAGAATAAGTTATTTAAGTTGTTATTTTTTAAAATTACAACTTCTTGCTGTGCTGTTGGTTGCTTTAATTTATCAAAGAATTAATTTATCAAGGAAAACTTGCATTGAAAGAAGTTGGAATTTAAAAAAATTAACAACTAAATATTCTCTTCGAAAACTTACTACCAAATACCAAAACAACAGTAATTCGTGAGACATGAAAACAAAACCGCAGAGCTATTGCCAGATCCTCCGTGAAACAACCCCATAAAAAAAAGTAAGAAAGGAAAACCAGCGGATTGAGCGGAACGATTCCTTCTTCTGAGTGCTTTCGCTCTTTTTCTTGTTTGATTGCGTTGTTTTATTTTGTTTGTTTCTGTTATAAGGAATAAACGCTCTCTGGGAAGTGAAGAATGGGCAGAACCGCTTTTTTTTTGTCGGTTACACAGGGTTGGAGAAACATTCCTAGACAAGATTTCAAGCAAAAGGGGCAACAGGCATTTCGTTTCATTTCAGCCATAATTACATTAAAATAAACAAACTCATTTTAGATAAGACAGGAAATAGTCGGAGTGAAGAGTCGCCTTTCAAAAGAACTAGGATCGGGCATTTTTAGGTCTTCAGTAGCAACAGAAATCCTGAATGAAAATAAATTCTTTCTCGTCCTCGATTAGTGAATCAATGTCTCGGGGGAACTGAACACTAATCGAAGCACTGATTGAAGGTAGGGGAGATCGGGGCTAAACCGTACACCCATTTTTTTGGCCTAGATTTTAAGCTAGACGATCCCGTCAAGTGCCATAGCGGCACAGATAGCGCAAGTTTACAGTATAGATATTGTTTCGCTATGCGTACGAGTATCAGTGTCTCAGTAAAAAAACCTGATTTTAGTCTTTTTCTTATAATTTTCGTCCAGTACTAAATAAAATGTAAGTGAAGAATCTTTTCTTGTATGCTAGTAACTGTAAGATCATAATTAACTACTTATCTTAAGCTCTCTTTTGGTTGTTAGCGATGATTGGTTAAGTGATAGAATTTAAGGTTATTTTAATATATTGAAGCGAGGTACAGATTGGGACTAAATTGTACAAAAGTGTACGGTTTAGCCCCAAATGGTTTGCTATTGCAACATACCTACATCGATTGTAACTTATGAGGAAAGTAGGCCTACCAAAAATGTTAGTTTTATATTTCTTCCTAACAATTTTTCAAAGTCCCCAAATGCACAACTTTTAGGTTTGTTATGAAATCTTACAATTTTTTTTATCAAAGTTAACCTGATTTTTTTTGGATTGTAATTTGTTCTAAAATTTTACAATTGTACAACACAGTTTCTTAGTTACGACCTTTATAAGTAATAAAAAGTTTTTGTACAGTAATCTATTGCATTACAATCATTACTTACCTGAACAGATGATTTTTAAACTGTATGGTATAGCCCCGAACTCCGGGGCTATTTCGTACAAGGTAACTTTTTTTTAATCACCAATTTTTATATATA
Source organism: Oedothorax gibbosus (assembly GCA_019343175.1). Taxonomy (NCBI): domain Eukaryota; kingdom Metazoa; phylum Arthropoda; class Arachnida; order Araneae; family Linyphiidae; genus Oedothorax; species Oedothorax gibbosus. The sequence goes on from JAFNEN010000611.1 coordinate 139,426, forward strand.
AAAAGTGGAATAGTTCCAAAATGTTTATGTATGATCAGTAGCCTAATAATCAAATTAGATATTGCTTTTCTTTATATAACCTTTACTTTGTAATTTGCTATGTATCGACGAATCTCTCTTATGTGTGCGGTATAGCCCCGCTCTCCCCTAATACAGGAATGAAAGCTGTTAGTAGCTATGTCAGCTGAAACAACCCAATTGATGAAGGTTGATGAGTACAAAATGCCAGAGTGAATTTTATCAATATTTTGTTAACAGCAACATGTTTATTATAGAATAAAGTAATCAGGGTATATAATTTTTTATAAAAAAAAAATAATAATAAAATAAGTTTTTTAAAAAAAATGACGAAATGAGAATGTTTCAGATGATGTAACGCTCTTGTTTTCATTTTTCTCTGTACTGCGATTTCATTGGTTGCTTTGGTTTCACTCGCAAAATGTCCGATATAGATAAAAAGAAACTTTTCTTTTTATGCAAGTTTTCGTTAACAAATGTTCTGAACAACCAACAGCACAGCAAGAAGCTGGCAATATAAAAAATTTAATAAGTAAAACATTCTTAGAAAATCTCATAACAAAGCAAAAATAATTCCAGACAAAAAATGAAAACAAGACCTCTGCAGCTGTTGCAATTCACAACATGAAACATGCCCATTAAGCATTTTTTGTCAGACATTTCAAAGAAATATTAATAAATGAGAATGTCTCAACGTCCTAAATTAATAAAAAAAAAATTAGAAAGATAAATTTAATAAAAACAAATAATTTGGAATGGATTAACGATTTTTTAAAGAAAATTATGAATTTTGAAATTATAAATAAACAAGTAGGTTTGTTACAGAATCTGTCACTTAAACCGCTTCCACACAACATTTGTACTCAACAGGAAACAAACTATTTATACACCACAGAAAAAAATTCGCCAAACAGGGCCTTTAGCTAGTTGTAATTCAAACTTTTAAACGCCAAAATTAACTATTTTCATTAATCTTCTTTCTCAGAATTAATAATTAGACTTTGTCGTTTGCAAAATTTGTTTGAAGAATAAATATGTAATTTTTTTAATAAATATCTTTGAGTCGCCACAATTTCCCATTTACATTTATTTCGAAAATTCAGTTATTATTTATCGTTTTGTTAAACTAATATACAGTTCGAAAAATATATAATGGGCTTGTTTCACGGAGGATCTGGCAATAGCTATGCGGTTTTGTTTGCATGTCTATGTTGATGTCTGTCAGATGATGTCTGTCCCAGTTTTGCCACCAGTTTTAGGAGAAAAACTACAAAAAAATACCATTTAATTCTAAAATTACAAAAACATTCCATAAAAATACTAGCAAAGCGTTTCACGTTTTTTTAAAGTCACTAAAAAGATTCCAAAATGCAGCTAGTATTTTTACGATATTTTTTTGTAATTTTAGAATTTATTTTAGAAAAATGGAATTTGCATGTTATTTCAATGTAGATTAAATTTTTCGTTATTTAAACTTTAAGTAAACTTCTAATTTAAATTTTTTAATGAAGTTTGAAATGTAGCCTAGTCTGATTTTTTGCTTCAAAATGACGTATCCCACTTGTTTGTGCGACTTGCGGTTCGCCTGTGAAAGAGTGTGACAGACAGACGGATGGACTGAACGATTATAATATAATACCTTCCACTTTTTACGTTATAAACGTAGTGTGGAAGCTAAAATAAAACTGTTTTATCACCATGAGAAAGGTAATATTTATTATATACTTAACAGGAGTATTTGTTTGTAAGAGCGTAAATTAACAAAAATAAATTATTACGATTACAGGTTAAAAATCGTCTGATTTTAAAATTCTAAAATGAAAAGTTATCGCATAAATAGAATTGGCACAACGGCGATTTTCAAAAAACCTTCTTCATATTTTTAAATTGTTGTTTCTAATTTCAGTTTAGTAAACATATTAGAATCTTACAGAGTAATGTTCTCATATTTTGTTCTCGAAATTCTAAATTACTGACTACAGGTAATGTCTGAAATTATCTATACATTTCCCACAATGTAAACTTTCTTATTTATAAAAATTTATGTGTGACAATATACTGATTGTGGCACAGTGTTCTGATATTTTGTGTTTCCAATTTTCATGGATATTTTTTAATAATCTGTCTACGTATATTTCCCGAGGGTGGATTTTGGGTTAAATTGTGATATATGCATAAAACATCAAAGTTTCTTAAAAGTAAGTCAAATTTGAGTATTCTCATAGTATCTTTCTATATTATCTATACTTTCTATATATATTTCTATACATACTTTTAAAATACACTGCTCAAAACAATTAGAAGAACGCATGAGCCGCGGTAGCTCAGTCGTGTGAAGCGTCGTGCTCGCATCGGAAGGGTTGTGGGTTCTGTCCTCGGCGGTGCTCGCAATTCTGATGGTTACTGGGTCGGCGCTTATATTCGGCTAAAGACCGCCGTGTTGCTAATGGTGGCTGGGGCACGTTAAATATGTCGTGGTCACAAAGTCCTCCATGTTCCCATACCAAATTAATACCTCTGGGGGTACCAGTCAGGGGGTTATCGGCCTTTGATCTGGATCAAAATTCCGATATGTGAGTGAGAATGGATGTGTGAAAGGGACCTTCCTGTAAAACGGATGTGTCATGCTGACGAGCAAAAGTCGGACTTCCTCCCTTGTGGCGCTCAATAAAAACGGAAGCCGCCCCACTTCGCCTTAAAATCGGGTAGTTCTCTACTCCGGGCTCGGTTACCGAGTGGCATTAGAAACAACAACAACAGAAGAACGCATGGTTTAAACCCTTTCACCCCCCAATGATTTCATTTGGAATCATCAGCTTGCGATTTTTTTTCTCACTAAGTTGAACTCGCACTTATTTATCGTTAGATGGAAGATCATGTCTTTTGAAGAATTAAATAATGTTTGTTTTAATTAAATGAAAATCTGAAAAACATGGTAAAATAAAATTCACTCCCAAAAAATTTTATGAAATTAATTTACCCTAAATTCTTCACGCTTGCATTCTTAGATGTTTAAAAATTGATTTTAACTTTTTTAACAAATAAAGTTTTGAATAAATTATTGTTATAATTTAATAAAAATTTATGATTCCAATTTTTCCCCCTTAAATTTTAGTTTTAAAAATTTAAGTTTTTTTCCCCTGTTTCTTTACCGTTTCATTCTGGATGCATAATGAATCTATTTAGCAAATTTTAGATTTTTAGAATAAAAAAATAAGAAGTTGGAACTGAAAGGGGGTTAACAAAAATGCTCCCCAAAGTGCTCCCCTAATTGTTTTGAGCAGTGTATATTGCCTAAATGATATTATATAATACCATACTAACTGATTTCAAAAATTGAATTTCCGTGTTCTAATTCACAGAGTCATCTAAAGATAAGAAACTAACTTAATCTTACGCTTTTCTGACGCCAAGAAATCAGACCTTGGACTTAGGAGCTCCTCCCTATAGTAAACAATTCCTTGGCGCCAAAAACGATATGTAACAAAGGGAAAGACTTTTGAGTACCGATAACGCGAGTTAGTGTAATACACATATTACTGATTAAGATTTCCTCTTATAAAAACGAATATTCTCGGTAACATTTTTAAGGTCATAGTTGGTTAATGTAGAAGGATATCAGATTTTGTAGAAATTCTGTAATGGTTAAAAGTAGCTTAAAATTTAAAGAGAAAAAAATATATCAAAGTACTTTAAAATGTTTCACTCTAGAATCCTAAAATGTAAAAGAATTAAAATTAGTGTGATGAGAGTGAAATTGAAATAATTTGTACAAAATAATTTAGCGTGTTCGACATTAAATGTTTTTAAGGAATTTTTAACACGAAAAACCCAGCCAATTTTAACATTCAAACAATGTAGATTTCTACATTGTACACTTACCACTTGATATATGTAGGCTCTGTTCCAGCAACTCTGCAACTAAAAAAAGCCTTAGCAGATTTATTTGGAAATGAAGAACGTTATTATTTTGTCACGACATTTCAAAAATAATTTTCCTTTTAATTCATACTAATAAATTAACTCGGCAACCAGTCAATTCCAAACACGGAATGTTTTTATTCATGATTATCTATAATAATGAAAGAAAGAGTCTGTCTGTGTGTCTGTTTGTCATCGGATCGTAAAAGACCTACTTATACTGCCCTCAGAAATTCGAAATTTTTAAGATAGATTCCCTTTAATATTAACGTGTGCACCTGAGGCTTAGTTTTTTCATATTTGTTCCATTTTTGAAGAAAATTCGAATTTTCTGAAAAAAATACACCACTTTCGCTCAAATCCGATCATTTTTTCTCTTTCCTGATGCCATCGGCTGAAAAAATTAAATAAAACTTTTAACGAAAACATTTAAAATTCAAAATGTTTATTTTATTCTTTTGCCATTACTTTCAGAAACTAAATTCATTATTTGAAAAATAATTTACATGTTTCAAGTGACGTAATTCCGCTCATTGTCTTCATTGATTTTTTTTTTTCATGATCGTTGACTGCATGTATGCATATTTAAGCAATAAATGTATAGTTAAGCTATTACTGAACTATGATGGTTAATAAAGGCCATCGCACTAGAGCTATTAGTGTTTTATGTCTTTATTTTTTTGCCAAATACTTTGCCAAACTCGCCAAATTATTAACTAAAATTCGCCAAATAGGCAATTTCTTTTATAAATAATTTTATAAGCTGGTCGGTTGTTCGAAGGCCATTGTGTTAGAGCTGTATAATGGGTGTGGGTAGCTAGATCTATTTTCTCGCCAAATTATTTTCCAAAACGCGCCAAATGAGCTAAAAGGTTTTATGTATTTATGAGGGAATTGGGAATTGTGGAATTTTAAGGCAATGAAACGGGATTTTATAATTTATAACGAGCGGAAACAATAATAAGTTTATGATCCTATAACGGGGTATATGGTACACATATTTGGAATCTATTTGATATTTTTTATTCCGTGCGAAGAACGGGTATAAATTTGCTAGTCTTATATATAAATTACAGTCCCATTTTTTCGTTGTGCCGGCATCACGCCTGAACGGCTGGACCGATTTCACTAATTCTTTTTTTCGTTGTGTTTGTTATTGTCAGGAGAAGGTTCTTAATGAATGAGTTATTCGAAATTCGAAACCGAACGGGTGTAGGAGTGCAAAACGTGATTTCTCCATAGGAATGAATAGCATTGTTATGAACTTTTAATTTATAAATTTCGTTTTCTAATTTGAAAAAAAATTTCAGCGCGTTCAGCGTGAGCGAAAATTAAGTATAAACACGTCAGAGCACGTGAGTTTAATTTGTAGGATTGTTATTTGAATATCATTATTTTATTTTATTTTATTTTATTTATAGAATTTAAATCTTTTGATTTTTAGCCTACTTTTCTTTTTTTAATTCGAAAGAATTAAAAAAATGAAAAAGTAGGTATTGACATGCGGTCGATGTCCGTCTGTCTGTCTGTCCGTACCCCCCTTCCAAAATCGGTTCTATCCATCGGATCTTAAAAATTCTTTTTTTTTGTTAGAAAGCTATGACCTCAGATACCCAACTTTCATACTTTTTGTCTGTCTGTCTGTACGTCCAGACGGACATAAATCTACTATCTGTCGGCGAATTTCCCATTGAATTAGCATTGAAATTCAATTTTGAGTCATTTAAATCACTGTTGCCAAATCAACAATGGCATGAGAAACTTTATTTATTTAAACATATTTGAAGCAAAATAATATTTTCATGAATCAGTTTGGAATAACGTCATAAAATGTAGCACAATTTGATTCTTTGATTATTCATTATTTATCTACCAAGAAAGCGGCAAGGCATACTTTTGCATGCAATTATGCTTAGTTTTAATTTACATTTCTTATTTTTTAATGCAGTTCGGAGTAGTTTCATTACTTTTGTTATTAATAAATATTTAATTATTCTTCGAACTACAAATAAATCACGAGCAGATGATAAATAATATTTAATTAATTTGCCAAAGAATATTAAGGAAAATAGTTGATTTTGGCTTTTAGAAGTTTAAATTATAGCTGGGTGCTGTGTTTCGATTTTTTTTTTCTAATGTGTATAAATCTAGTGTAGAAACGGCTGTTGATGATATTTACTTTAGGAACCTAGTTTTTTTTTCGATTATAACTTCAGTAAGTATTTAAGTAACAGGAAAGTAGGCTATTTTAGTTCTTTATGAACTTCTTGTTTTGTTTCCGAATTTAATTTAATTGATATTTATAAATGGTAAGAAGTGAAGATATTGCTACAATGTATCATGGCAGTAAAGGCGATTACTATTCTAGATCTGATGAATACTTCTAAGAAATGTTAATTCTCTCTACGTATAGCGTAAAAACTTTGTGTTTATGAAACTGTCAATTTGGTACAGCTATGATATGGCCAATTGAATGTTGGCATTGGCGGCTTTTTGGCGAAGTTAAAAATTTAGCGTAGGGTACTATTCCCATCCAGTTGTATGGGTTAGGGTTAGTTTGAATTATCGTCGCACAAGAGCTATACAAGAGGGATAGTGGTCACGGGCGTCTTTATTTAGGGCCACGGGCGTCTTTATTTAGGGCCACGGGCGTCTTTATTTAGAACCACAGTCATGTGACGAGCCAACACCTGATTAGGCACCCAATGCAACTTTTACATCGTACGCAGCGTCGGGACTTTGAAAAATATTTAACGTACTACACTCCCACCACATGGGGTATTATTCCACAATTTACATTTTTGGCTGCATTTGCAAAGAACCGATGGATTTTTCGATCAACCTTCAATTAGAATTCAATATTCATAGTAAAGACAAGGCAACGTCTGTCGGGTCAGCTAGTTTTTAATAAAAAAGCCATGGATGAATCTAATAAATCGTCTTTCCGCGGAAGTTATCGTCGCAGGTTTATATAGAAATGAATAACTTTGTTATTTGTCACGACACTTCAAAAATAAATTTCAATTTATTTCATACCAATAAATTAACTCGGCAACCAGTCAACTACAAAAAAAAACTACTTTTTTTTATTAGAAAGGTAATGGATATATCCAATTACTCGTCTTTCCGCGGAAGTTATTATTATCGCAGGTTTTTCCCCTCACTCCAGCCATTCTATAAACGGATCATGCAGGGAGAAGACAAAACTCTTACCTTACCAATCAGAAACATAATATATCGAAAATAAAACGCACTAATTAGTGACATAAATATCAACAAATATTGGTTTGGTGATTTAATTAAGCCATGGTATAAAGTTCTAACGCCGTGTACAATGTTTCTAAGCGTTATGTTCCTGCTCCTTAGCAGCAATATTACAAGGCCCGTTGCCAATAGTTCTTTAGTGCGACATTAATTCGTCAAAATAAAGCTTTATTTGTAACTTTCAAGTTAAAATATATACTAGAAAGAAGTTTAAATAGAAATTTTTACATGTCATTCACAGTTATGTTTAACATCAGTTATATTGGCGTATATCTTTTGTTTAAAAAATAAATAAACAAAACTAAAAAATTCCAAGGCTTAAATAATTTAATTCAGGACTTTTTTTATTGGAAAGACAACAGAAAAATCCCCCTAAGTACTATACGGAGTCGAAAAACACAATAAAAAAAAATCTCCATAAGAAAACATAAAACAATGGCTTCCTATCTAAACGAATTTATGCATCTATTGTTCATTATTTTTCTTCTTATAAATTATCTGAAATGGACATAAAAGGTTCACATTTCGAACCAACTAAATACGAATGACTTTAAAAACTGGTATCAGCAGTCATGGAACTTTTAAAACTATTTAATATTAAAATGAACCTTAATGTTTATATCAATTAAATCCATTTTTCAGTTTAGTTATTCGAATAAAACATTTGACATAAGAAAGCTTTCAAGTTTAAGATCAAACATTCCGTCTTTTATCAAAGGAATTCCTGATGCTATTTAAATTCAAATAATCTTCCTCTCGATCGTAATGCATTTCATCTCAACCATTCAAATCCGAATTATTACACGGCCAGCAGAAATAGAGGCGCAAACCTCAAACAGGTTTGAAGAACAGGCAACAATGACCTTATGTAAAGAGGAATTTTTTAATTTACTTTTTGTGACGGGTAAAAATTATATGTTCTGCTTTTGATCCTTTCGGTACGGCATTCTGTTCCGCATACTTGTTCCGAAAAAGGAGTTTCGGTCTTTTCCACAACGAAAACTTTTGAGTTCTCAGACAGGTTTCGGTTTAATTGCTTAGAGAAGGTTTCTGTTTGGAATTATTATTTTTTGTCGTGGGGTCTCGGCAAAACTGAGATGTGTGGTCTGGATTTTTCGCATTCTATTATTTTTTTCTTCTGGGGAAAGATCGTTGTCTTTTTTTTTGTTTAAATATTTTGAACTTGAATGCAACTTAGTTTTGTTTTGTTTCCTCTTTGAGTCATAGATAATTTGAACGTGTATATGTATTTTATATAAATGTATGAATAAATTAATTTTTAATGGAGGCATACATGCAGGTTAAAATAAATCGACGATGAAAATTATCTTCAAAACAAATTAGCTCAAAATATTTTAATAGGTACTCATAGGGTCATATGAAGGGTACAGTTGCAAAACTTACATTTTCTAAAGTATAGCTAAGATATAGGGTCCGATCCGTTCATTGGCGACTTCGAATGAATTTACGATTGTCGAAAATCGCCATTGAACGGATCTGACTTAATATCTTAGTTAAACTTTTGCGAATGTGAGTTTTGCAACTAGAAAATTCAAATAATAGCACCGTAATTTTCAAAAGTGACCATATGACGTAACTGACAATTTAGCCTTTACCGCCTTTACCCACAGAGCCACGCAAACCCAAAATGAAAAAAAAAAGGATTCTGACTTATCCAAGCATTTACCAACCATTCTGATAATTAACAAGCAATCAAATCCTACCCTATATTTTCCACTCTTTTAAACTCCGTTACGCTACGTTTCCATTTAAAGTCTCCCAAAACATGGCGTTCAAAATAAATCAAGGTTAGCGAAAAGAGCTTGGCTCGATAAGCCTATTTACCCCCTTGACAGATGGGACGGCCGCTTAGCACGTAGTTAAAACTTTTAAACTGGAACTGTTAGATTTTACTTAGCAGTGGCAAGAAACATAGTCGGCCGCCACTGAATTCCCACAGCGGGCTGCTAGCCAGGGAGTAAAGATGGGAAAATGTCTCTTGAGAGTAGTGGTTCTGGGTTCCTGTTCTTTTAGTCATGGTTGTCTAACTATTATGCTTGAGAACTGTATTGAAATATTCGATCAGTCTAACTGGCCAATAACAAATATGCAAATTTCGTTGCAGAAATTCATAAAATTTTTGACCTGCATAGTTAGAGTTAGCTGTTGGTGACGATTATAGTATACAATGACTAAATGAGAAAAGCTGAATTTGGGTGCAAACTAAAAGCAAATGACGATAGCGACTGGGTTTGTCATAATTTACAAGGAGTATTCTGATTGTTAACCACTCGATATGTCTAATTTGCATTGATGAAAAAAGAGCAAGCAGACTTTTACTCAATTTTTATATGAAAAAAATCGGATTTCGATGTTATAATGAAAAACCAAATACAAATCTATCCTTTTAACTTTTTAGTAAGTAATTTCAAGCATTAGAACTCAGATAGTACTTGTTAGTTTTTTTCTTATGCAGATTCTTTAGTTCACGTTTTAAAACGTGAGCAACGTATTTCAGCAGCTAGTTTACAGTAACAACACAGAAAACATCAACTCATGGCTTCTTTCCCATCCTCATCCCGAGAGGCTGTTAGCCAGGATGAAATGTGGACGTCCTGACTCCTGCCTATGCGTAAAAAAGGGTGTCTGCCGGCCTTGAATCTTGTTTTTCAATAAAAGAACCCAAGTTTTCCCGCCTGGATTCCAAGCCAGTGTCGTTAACATTTCAAGACCTTTCAGTGGCGTTTTAATGCCACTCAAGCTATTTTAAAGACTTGTCTTTGTTAGCGCCCCTAAGATAGGGTTTGGAGGTCGCGGAGTGCGCAAGCATTGCATAATGCGCAGTTTTAGAAAAGGTTAGTGAGCTAGCTTCGTCCTGGAGTTACCTAATGGGTCATTGGCGACGGTTCAGAAAGTGTCAAGAATTCAAGATAGTAACAGCAGAGTTAAATTGTTATTTAAAGCTGTAATATATACACTGCTCAAAACAATTAGGGGAGCACTTTCCGTACTTTTTTTTAACTCTTTCAGTTCCAACTTCTTATTTTTTATTTTAAAAATCTAAAATTTGTGAAATAGATTCATTATGCATCTAGAATGAAATGGTAAAAAACAGGGAAAAAAATCTTAATTTTTCATTAAAATTTAAGGGGAAAAAATTGGAATGATAACTTTTGAATAAATTTTAACAATAATTTTTTCAAAACCTTATTTATTAAAAAATAGTTAAAATCAATATTTAAACATCTAAGAATGCAAGCGTGAAGATTTAGCGTCAATTTATTTCATAAAAATTTTTGGGAATGAATTTTATTTTACCATGCTTTTTATATTTTCATTTAATTAAAACAAACATTATTCAATTCTTCAAAAGACATGATCTTCCATCTAACGATAAATCAGTGCGAGTTCAACTTAGTGAGAAAAAAAATCGTAATGATTCCAAATGAAATTATTGGGGGCGAAAGGTTTTAAACCATGCGTTATCCCCTAATTGTTTTGAGCAGTGCATTTTGGACGTTCATGCACTCCCTCTCTGGATTGTGTTACCTCAACTGAAGTTCAAATATATGATATTGCGTTGCAGGGGTAGAAGAGTAAGATTGTAACAGAGAGATTTCATATTCTTTTTCTCCAAAACTTCGGTCTGAATAGTATTAACAATGAGAAGTAACATAATTAGGGTCTAGATAAAATAATATCATATAATGTGTGGTTGTAGTTGGTTTAGCATCTAAAAATGGCTGTAGAACTGAAAATATTTGAGAAAATGATGTGAAATTTGGCAGAGGTACTCGTGGAGCAATGATTGTTGAGCATGGAACAAATGAACTCTACTGCACTATCTCTTGACAAATAAAAATAAGACAACTAATGATCAGGCGAAAATTTCATAAAATAGTCTTAGTAGCGATCTATATGTCCTGAATCTAACTTCCAGTGATATCTTTCGGTGGCAAAACCAACTGGCAGACTTCATCATCTGTCGTTACTTGACTGCGTTTCAAAATACAAATGCCAACATACATAATAAAACCACTAAAATATATCTACCAGCATAAAGTAACTAAACTATCTAGATGCGTATTTTTAAAAAAATTATTTAATTTATTCAAAAACAAATCCCTCCAGCAGTTATTTTTTTAAAGTCCACTGTTTAATATTACTAACATTTTGTAATATTCGTCAAATGTGTTTTTCAAGCAAAATACGTTCCTATATAAAAACATATTAAGTTCCCATATATAAACTTCCCCAAAAAAGACCACGACCAGTATAGCTATATCATTCCTGAAAAATAAATAGCATTTCCCCATTGTTAAACGAACCATACCTCTCCTACACGCGTCATAAAATTGATCTTGAAGAAGATAGGAATACCATTCAAACGAGCATGCGTCCTTTTGTATATACCGGTAGAGGTAAGATTTCTTTTTTGGATCTATACCAGGCTGCAGCTGACTGTCAAAATGACCATCTGGAAACTGAAATGTTGTTTTGGTTTAACTGAAGTTGCCACACACAATTCATGTAGTATGATATTGATAAGATCCAAATTTATAGTACTCGTACGACTTGCAACGACCAATCCAATATTCTCACAAAAAAATATCCGTTAGTAAACACAAAATGAAGGATGATCGAAAGTGTCATTTATGAGTAACTAATTAAAACATTAAATGAGCAAAAAACTAAAAGTTGAATAAAATCAATTAAATTATTAAAAAAAATATATTGAATAAAATTGAGGAGTAGTATCGAAATTAAGTGAAATAATGTAACCATATGAGAAAAAATATTGGAGAAAAAATTGTTTGTGGAAAAATTTCACACACAATTCATGTAGTATGATATTGATAAGATCCAAATTTATAGTACTCGTACGACTTGCAACGACCAATCCAATATTCTCACAAAAAAATATCCGTTAGTAAACACAAAATGAAGGATGATCGAAATTGTCATTTATGAGTAACTAATTAAAACATTAAATGAGCAAAAAACTAAAAGTTGAATAAAATCAATTAAATTATTAAAAAAAATATATTGAATAAAATTGAGGAGTAGTATCGAAATTAAGTGAAATAATGTAACCATATGAGAAAAATATTGGAGAAAAAATTGTTTGTGGAAAAATTTCACACACAATTCATGTAGTATGATATTGATAAGATCCAAATTTATAGTACTCGTACGACTTGCAACGACCAATCCAATATTCTCACAAAAAAATATCCGTTAGTAAACACAAAATGAAGGATGATCGAAAGTGTCATTTATGAGTGACTAATTAAAACATTAAATGAGCAAAAAACTAAAAGTTGAATAAAATCAATTAAATTATTTAAAAAAAATATATATTGAATAAAATTGAGGAGTAGTATCGAAATTAAGTGAAATAATGTAACCATATGAGAAAAAATATTGGAGAAAAAATTGTTTGTGGAAAAATTTCAAAAGCGTATTTTTTAAGATATAAACATCTTATTAAACTTCCAAATGGTATTAAAATAAATTGTATTTATCGTTGACAGTTAAACACTTTACAGTTCTTTTCACTTTAAATTAAGTTTCAAACAAAATATTTTTTTATAAAATATTAAATAATAATAATAATATAATTATAAAATAATAATAATAAAATAATTATAAAAATAAAATTTTAAATAGTTTTTCTCTTGTATATTCTAACATTTTCTCAAACATATAACTCGAGTTGGAAAAAAAAGCGGATGCAAATAGAAGAACGTTTCCTTCTATCTTTTAGACACAACAAACTGAATTGTTCGAATATATTGTTCTGACCACTTCCATCGTGTGGGCGGTGTTCGAAAAAGTCCAGTTTAAAGGCTTGAGTCATTCGTTTTTGTATCATAATAAATGCATTGTTTCCAAGGAATTCAGAGAAATGTAATAATCTATTTTGAATTATAGTTTATAAGATTTGAAGATTGATTACATGCTTCAGGCCATTTGGTGAGCGTTGTGCTTTGTATAGTATGTATGTTATACGGCAATTTTAAAAGAATTTTTTTTGCGTATGTTTTGCATTTTGCGCTTGCTTAGATGTCGACCTCGTCACTCGACGTATTTATAAAGCTTCCTTGGTAGTTGTTCTCGTGTATATTTGTTCTGATTACAACGTAGGGTTTGAATGCACTTTCTTCCTCTACGGTGGTTTTACAGAAAACTGCATGAGCTGTACTAAACCTATCTTGTTTGAGGCTTTGCTGTGAGGGTAATTCCAATTGCTTCCCAGACACTAGTAAAGAGGAGAAAAAAACGAAAACAGCGAAACTCGTGCCTTTTTCTGGAAAACACAACTAGGGGGTAAGGAAAGAAAGTGCTTTCGAAGCTTGCGTTGTAATCAGAAGGAATATAGCTCTAGTATATCTCAACCAAATCTGCAGTATTCTAAGCCAGGGATAGGAAAGATACTTTTAAAAAGTAACTCTGTTACAGTTACTTAACATGAAAAGTAACTAGTTACAGTAACTTTCAGAAATTTCAAGTTTTATAAAAAAAAATTTTAATTTAGTCATCTCACCGTTTTTCAAAGAGAACCAAGACTAAAGAAATAGGGACGATCGGATGAAGTTATGAACGAAAATTCAGCGTTGTTAAAATTTAAATTTTTGATAATTAAATTTAAGCCGAACTGTGCCAAAAGTATCCGTGAAAAGCGGCGTGAGAAATAACGGAAAAGTAACGAAATTTTTCGGTACTTTGTTACCGCTAAAAGTAACTAAGTTAGAGTTACTTTCTGGAAAATCTAACGGTGTTACTTGAAAAAAGTAACTGTTACAAGTAACGCGTCACTCCAATCCATGAGTCTAACGAATAGCCAATTCGATTAGTCACTCTCTATATTTGAAGTAGCCACAAGCCAACACAAGTCTCTCCATTAATTGAGACGGACACTGAGTGACGTAAAACGTATGCCCCATTAATCCAACCTCCCCTAATCCCTTTGTCTCTTCCCCACCCCGACCATCCAACGCTTGAGCACCTGGGAAAAGAAACCTAGAGAATAACAATCCAAAATATGAATAATATCCGAAAACCTCAATATATGAGCTAAAGACCGCGTGTAGGTGATGCGGATAATGGGCATACGGTATAGGCCTTATAAATTCAGCGGCTACGATGAAAATGACTGATAAGGGTGTATTCAGTGGTGGGTGAATCATAAGTGGCGATCAAGATTTCTGTTATTGTGGGCTGGGACTGTGAAGTAACTGCTGTTTTGAAAGAATAGGTTGGATTTGTTCCTGTCTTTTATTTGGGAACATTCGTATAGCATATAGCTGTTTTTTTATGTATTTTTATTATTTAAATCATTTGGAGATGTAAGAATTTTTTGTATTTCGCATTATGAAATAATCGAGCTTTTGTACAGTGCGTAAAAGTAGGAACATTTCAATCATATTTTTTTTATAAATGTAAAGGTGAAATATAGTGTTACGTTTTATATAAAACTAGATTTCACAGCAAAACATTGTAAAAATTATTAATATACTGAAGGAAGCTTTTCCCCACTGAATAAAATTTTATTTTTGCCATAAGTACTACTGATTTTTTCGATTTTCTGATCTTTTGAAACATTTCTATGGATTGCTTTTTCAATCTTCTATGAGTTCTATAGTACATGAAAAAGTCGTATCTCTATCTCTCTCTTTGGGAATGTTATCGTTATATTTGCTTGTTATGGTGCACAAGTTTAAATGATTGTATAATCCAATACTTGGAAAATTAGAAAGTATACATGGAAACCATTAAAAAAAGTTATGCTCAACTTTTTTCTTTTTCTCTTAATGAATCTCCAAGATTTTTGGTTCCCAATCCTTTATTTTATTCTTTTTCTACTCCAGGTTTCCCTGTAAAACTGGTCAAATTTTCTTCGTAAAAACAGTGGAAGCTGGCAAAAAGTGCTACTACCACCATGTTTATGGAATACTGTTACTCAACATATTCTTTTTTTTTTAAATGAATGCTCCCACATTCGTGTTATTCGAATTCTTTCTCGAAGCCGAGAAAATTTTACGAATTTCAATTCCAACAAAACGGGACTAAACACTGCCTTCCCCCATATCTAAATTATTCAATTTCGAAACCTCAATCTTTACAAATTCCCCATAAATATATCCCAACCCACAAAAAATAATCCCCCTAAGCGTCCACCCATTTAAACACCCGTAAATGCAAAAACTTTATTAAATTCCTCCCCACCCCTACAATAACCCAAGGGGAAGTGACACCCCCTACCCTGGGAAAAAAATTCACTTTTCCCCAATAATCTGTAATATCTACACTCTATACTAATATCCAGCTGGATAAGGGATTGAAGGAATAATAAAAACACGGTCTGGTAAGCACAGTCACTTTTGATGGCACCAGACAGCATGCGTGCAGGGTTGCCGTATTGTCAATTTAACGGTCGCCAAGTTCCTTATTTTACACATGGTGCGGGGGCGTGGAAAAACCAGCTGATTCCGGGTAATAATATAGGGGTCTCACTCATGGCTTAATTATTTTATTATATAAGGATTTCGTTCTTAGACATGTACAAAATTCGTTTTTTATTGGATAAACGCAGTTAACGTTGTGTTGAAGAAACAGATTGCAAGCCCTGACTATTTGAGGTTTATTATAGTGAGCGCAATACGCTAGTTTTTGCTACACTGGGGCTATTTAGACTTAGACCTTACTATTTTGAATAGATTCTGGACCTTTACGAGCATCCATGCCATAATAAGGCTATATAAGGAAATTTATATAAAATTAATTTAGATTGTGAATTTCTTTGTTAAGTTTTGTGGAGCAAAAATTGTACTAGCTTATATTTTTTTCACTATTTAAGTTCCTTTAACATTTATTCTAAGAATAGATTTATGGGCCTGTCATTCAATATTTTAGGTGATTTGTATCCAGATATGAAACTGGGAGACAGCTGAATAAAAATAAACAAACTATCATCTTCTATTTGATCTTTTTATTTTCAATATTGCTTTGCTCTCTTTGGATAAATATATATAAAACTGATTTTTTAAAAAAAGGTTTGCATTAAAGGCGAATAAGATCAAATGACCACGGGTTCCCAAACCAAAGTGCTTCTGTGTTAATCCAATGGGGAAAAATGATTTTCTAAGCCACATTTCTTTTTGAAATTGATTCGAATATGATTTTAATTTTCAATAAATATTTTAAAACAAAATATTCGAACCGATTTCGAAAAGTGGTATTATAGAGCTGTTGGGCCACGTTTCTACATGCTGTGCCAGAGTTAGTACAATGCACTTTGTCAACTGCTTGCGCATTTATCCCGTTGGCAACCGCTGCTGGAGTGATGTTTTAACTTATGAATTTTATATAAGCACCGTCAACAAAGGGGCGTTCGCAGCTTTATTTCTTTTACAGGTCGCCTCCAGCGCGGGCGCTATTTCGGGGTAAATGTGTAGGCCAGTCTTAATTTTCTAATTCTTGATTTATTATGTATTAGTTTGTTTACAAAATTGTTATCGTTCCATTTATTTATCCTGATATTAACTTAATTGTAACTATTTCTTTTATCACTTCAAATTAAACCTAATGATAATTAAGTAAATAATCTACTGTTTTTATAATCACTGCCCAATATATTTGTCAATAAAATATAGTTATTCATAGTTATTCCAATTTGTATTTTCTGTACACAAATCCTACCCATAAGCTCTGTAAGTCAGCTACATTTTTCGTATGAAAAACCCGTTTGTAAAAATAGTCAATACAGCCAGAGAAATGTTGCTTAGGAAATAATTTTTTCCCAATAGAGGAACCACAAGAGGCATTTTGGTTTGGAGACTGGCGGTCATTCGGTCGCATTCGCCGTTACTCTAAGAAATGGAATTATTCAAAACTGAAGTAATCTTCTATATACCTTAATGCAAAATTGACAAAAAAAGAAATCACCCAAATTTCTACTTATAAACCAAAATTTCGCACAAGTCACTTTCCAAAATACGCCAAACAGAGCGAACTCAAGCCAAATCCGTCACATACGAGGGATAAAAACGGAATACCCCAAGTGAGCGTGCGATGACGTAACGACTAGACGGTAATGATGGCGGGCGGTTCATTCATTACCCCGAATTTTGAGTCAAGGTACCAGCTGATTCACCGGAAATGCCTTGTCTCTGCTGCTACGCGGTGGGCTCTTACGCAGGGGCTTCAATTTCACCTAATAAAAAAAGTAGGGGGCGATTTTTTTTTATCACAGGAAGAGTAGCACTTGTTTCCTGGATGATAATTGTCAGATTTGTGGGATGAAGTGCTACTTGATAGCCTAAATGGTTTTTGTTGGGAGTCTATGTTTTTTTCGTTGTCCTTGTCAGCATACAACGAGACACATTGGAGGGAATGCCTCGACTTGTGCTTTTTTTTCTTCCTCATGTCTATCTAGGTCAGAAAGTCTCAGAATCTCCCGTCCTTGACTTTCTCTCATTGAGATACTCTGCTTAAATATCGCTTTTTTACAGTCTAACACTTAATTGTTGCAGATAACAGATTGTTATGTAACATATGTTTAATTAGGATATCAAAGTTTAGATTAGCGAGATACACGATACGTGGAAAAGTTATAGAAGTCTTTATTACTTTACTTGTTTTTTCTTTCCTTATTATTCATAATTTGAATTCAGTCATTTACAGCTTCAGAATATTTTCACCATTTCGTATTAGGGTGACTAGACGTACAGCCGTTTGCAGTACAGTTTAGTTTATTATTCAACTATATATCTATAAAAACTGTACATAGTATCGGTTTAAAAAACAACGTAAATAAAATGCGATTTAAGAAAAATTAATTACGATTTCATCACAATCAAGCTACCTATAAACAACTTCTTTTTCGATGTTTTGGAATGGATAACAACGACACAAAAATCTAGAATAACATCATTTTGACGTGACTATTCAAATAATAGCCTTCAGCCAATTAAGTTCATAAATCGCACGACGCCCCACAACGACTAGATTCGTATTACGATTACAAGTCCAAATTGCATCTCGTCAAGTCTTAGTGGGCGTCATAACACTCCCTATACCAACTATATATGCCGTAAAGAAAAACATTAACATATTTCCGCAACATAAAAGCAGGAAGTACATTATGTATGACAAGATTTATACGTTCTTTTTTTTGCATATTAAAATACTTTTAAATTTTATTGTAATGATCCTTTGCAAATGAATAATTTAAATAATAGAAGCAATTTAAACAAAAAAAATTAAATAATAATATAAAAAAATAAATATTAAAATACAACAATATAAAGAATAAAATATAAATATATAAATAACAAAATATAAAAATATAAATAATAAAAATATAAATAATAAAAACAAAAATAATAAATAATACAAAACAAAATTAATAAATAATACAAAACAAAATTTAATTAATAAAGAATAAAAATTTAAATAATGAAATACAAATAATTTTATAGAGGAACCGTACCACAATTTTTATTTTTAAAATTACTCTATTGTTCAACCATTGTAGAACTGAGTACCGTTAAAATTACTTCAGTCCTATAAACGTCAGATTAGTTCCATAATTCTTCCGGTGAAAAGATTCATTTCCCCAAAAAATGTTGACATTCCTTCCGTTTTGTGACAAAAAATGATGAATGGGGAAATTCCTCCGCCCCCAGTCGACATTTTCCCCGTGCTGCCATTTGTTTCAAAGAAGCAAACGTAAAAAAACAGTTGTAAAAACGTGTTTATTCGGGATTATCAACGTTACTTATGAATGAACAGGGCTGTATTCCACTGCTAAGCAGGGCGTTTAGTGTGGAAATATTTACATTTTGCTTGTAATTTGTTACAATGTTTTGGTTGCGATTTTTTACTATTTTTCGGATGGAACTTTGTTAGATGGAATGTAGAACTCAAACTAAAAAGATAAACATTAGACTAAAAGTTTGAATATTGAAATGTAGAACTTGTTAACCTTAGCAATTGACATAGATTGGAAAATATAATTGATGAAATCAACTGTGGTGACTTATGGATACTGTCTGACAGCCGCAGTTCAATTCAACATCTCAAAAACTGGGCCACATAGGCGACAAAACCAGCCTATCTATCCTAAGAAAAATTAAGATCATATCCCAGCAGCACAAAGTGCACTTTCAATGGGTCCCATCTCATGTAGATATCCACGGAAACGAAGTGAACGACACTCTTGCTAGGGAGGGACTAGAACACCCAGTCCCTTCTACCCAAGAACTCACATATCAGGAGTTATACTCAATGAAAGTAGCTCAGAATAAAGAGAATTGGCTAATACCCCCGTCTCACGACTGGTATAAAGCCAAAAAACCAGGACTCTCCCTTTCTCTTCCTTGTGACCGGCAAACCAACACCCTACTGTCCCTACTAGCCACTGGACACTTAAAAAGCCTTACATATTCTGGGGGTGGCAAAAGTTTTCCTCTTTGCCCTAAATGCCAAAAAGAACAGGCATCACCTCAGCACATCTTGGACTGCCTTGAACTGGACTGGGAAGACATTTACAACTGTCCACTTCTGGTGTCAGACTTCATTCTTGTCAACGGATTCACTGATATTGTCTGACTTCGTCAGACAAACGGGAGATTAGAAACAACAACTTGTTTCCAACAGTAGATATCACAAAGTTAGAACTCGAAAAATTACCTTTTCCTTAAATTTAATAATAAATCTCAAATAGTAAAATAACGTTTTGGAAAATAAGGGAAAATGGATTTAACACCATTTGGAAACAAGCTCTTCAAAAAACATTTCATAGAACAGGATTAACTATAATCCTTTTCAATATTAACTGCTGTTACTGGCAGAATAGGATTTACGAATAAGCCAATAACGCTCTGTTGTCAAGGCGATATGGTATAATTTTTGCCGCAATCATACTTTGATTCAACGCAGGCTCCACTGCCCTTATTAAAGCGGCGCCTATGTGTTATGAAAATGTGTTATGCCTGTGCATTATGCAAAATTATTAATATTGAAAGACGGAGAAATTTTACCACACAAATAGACTAAGGACATTTTTGGTTCAAGTAGGCCCTTTATACTCTCTTGATGTTGTAAGGTTCGAATCGGAAATACAACTCTCTAAAAACATCGCATTACATACAACCAGGGATTGAAAAGTCACTTTTAAAATGTAACTCAGTAACAGTTACTCAATTAAAAAAGTAACTCTGTTACAGTTAGAGGTAAGATTATTAGAGATTAGAGTTAGAGATTTCAAGTTATAAGAAAATCGAAATTTAGCCATCTTACCGTTTTTCAAAGAGAACCAAGACTAAAGAAATGGGACAATTCGAAAAAAGTTAAAAACGAAAATTCAGAGTTGTTAAAAGTTAAATACTAAATAACCAAATTTAATCCGAGCATTGAACTGGCAGAAATTATCCGTGAAGAGCGACATGAGAAGTAACGGAGAAGTGACTCAGTTTTTTGTTACTTCGTTACCGCTAAAAGATACTAAATTACGAAAAAAAAATTTCATATTTTATTTAATAACAGGAATTAAAGTGTACATTTTATAAATAATAACCCACAGCTATAAAGCTATTAGCAAGCAAAATATATAATAGTAAAAAAAAATTATTGCACAAAAATAACATATTAATTTGAGGGAAAAAACAAATACAAAAGTAATTATACAGTAGACAGAACACCAATGGTCACAAGGACCGTATTGGCGAACATAAAAAAAGTATATGATGTAAATTTACAAACACAGAAATACACAATTAATGCGTTACTCCAATTCCTGCATATAACATACTGTAATGTGAAACAAAATCCGTAACTTATTAACAAGAAATTGCCGTAGTCAAAAAACCAAAACACAAAAACCTCACGTGTGGTATACCAACACACAAAAAAACACACAGGTAAATGTTACTAAATCGAAACCCATTAGCCATAAATTATCTGGTTGCACCTCGCAAACGCACGCCGATCTGTTTTTCTCTATGGCTGCACACCTATCCCACATCATTATAGGGCATGATAAACGGACTGTAAATATACCTGTTGCTTTGCTTAACCGAGCAAAGTTCAATTTAGGTAAAACAAGAAAAATGAAACTACAGGGAAAATCAAGGGTTTAAAAAGCGGCTTGTTTAACTTTATCCACACTTTCCTGGGTAAGAAAATGCCGGTGAAGATTAATTGATTTTCTCGGAGTATTTCCTCGGGGTGAAATAGTTGTGTAATTTTCATTTTTGTGGATTGTTAAATTTAAATGAGTTGGTTGTTTTGTTGCTGTAATGGAATCGTGTTTTTGTACATTACAATTTTAACTTTCAATTTCCTAATATGAAATATAGGGGCATGAAAGTAGTGCGATGGTGTCGAAAATCCGAGATTTTGTGTTTTCTTCCAGGTTTGGAGGTCTAAAAAAGAGGTTTTTTGAATATTAGTCCGTCTGCCACTCTACAGCTCAAATTAAAAGAGCTGCGAATTTTCCCGTATCTTTCTGCCGTCATAATAAGGAAAAAATCGCAAAAATATCTAAATGAATCAAAGAACCATGGTAGCCGCCATTTTAGGTTTTAAAGTTATTGAAATTATCTTATAGGGTATACACTCTTAAAACAAAAGAGTGAAATTCACTCCTATAGGAGAAGTGCAGTTTCGGCACCGGAAAGGAGTGGAAATTAACTCAGACTGAGCTCGTTTTAAGAGTGTAGGACGCAGATTGTTTTCTTTTATTTCTTTTACCCACTCCGAAAAAGAGTGAAATTCACTCCTATAGGAGAAGTGCATTTTCGGCACGGAAAGGAGTGTAAATTAACTCAGACTGAGTTAAAACCACTCGTTTGTTTTAAGAGTGTAAAATTACATTTAAATGTATTGATTCATTGAGTGGTAATTGAAAGTGACACAATTAACATAATGGAATAGTGGTATTATAACCTCAATCTCATAAAAATGCTCAAATGTCATTTGAAGTCTCTTTTCTTTTGATAAATTTAAAAATCCAAGCCAAATCAATCGAACCTGTTTGTTACATCAAACGTTTACTAAGCGTTACTTCCACCAAAAGCAATGTTATTAATTTTATCTTATAACTGCCAACACCACCTAAAATATAAGGGGTAATTAATAAAAATACAGAAAAGCCTCTTTTGGTGAAAAGGATGGGAATGTGGTTTGCCCGGACGTTTGACAGGGTCCATCAAAGGGTTGGCCATAGATGCACGCCGAGAGAGAAACGTTTGCAAAAGCCTCCCGTTCTGCCAACTGGTAATTAGGGCGTGATTTGGTGTGACACACCATAAATTTAGATACCTAGTTTCGGAGAGAGGAATTTTTGAGGAGGACACACACTTCGTTCGAGGCTTTGATGTGAGGAACGCAGTAGTTTGGGGTTACGTCAACAAATTTCGAGATATATGTCATCATACTAGATGTAATGATAACTTAAAATTTTTATCATGTTATAAAAATGAATATCCACGGAGGTTAGGGAATAATATGAATATTTGGCCTGTTTGAAATCCGTCGTCGGGGGCTAATATATATATATATATATATATCCGTCATCAATTATAATTAATTAATCAATGATAAAGGGCAACATATTAATTAATTAGTCATTTATTATAGATATATCCATTGGAGTTATGTTTTTCTAGACAAATTTGGTGCTGAGAAATTTATATTTTATCAGGTATTATTTGAATATTATTTCCTTTCACAAATTAACTTAATATTTAAATTCGTTAGCAAATTAATTAAAAAAAATAATATTACAATTCATAAATAAATCTTTGTAAATTGTAGTTTAGTTTGAACTTTGAAAGTGGGTTACAGGCAGATGAGCAAAGCGATTATAAAACCTACTTTTCACCTTGAAAATCCCGTGTAAGCTAAAATGTATTAAACAAATTGAAAGTGTTTGCTTTTTATATTTTTATCGATATCCCATCTTCGTCTTTCGAAACTATATTTAGAGTTGTATATTGTATTATTTTTTTATTGGGTAACACAACTGATTTCAATAGCGAGTCATACAAAATTAGAAGAATTACCAAAGTAATCTATATATAGTTGTCCTCTGTCATATAATATGGATCTTTTGTATCTGTTTGACAGTGTCTCTAATAAATAAATAAATATAATAAAGTAAACCCTACTGTTCAACTAAACCCTTTAAATATTTAAAACATTTTGTTCTACACTTGAGCTCCTCACGTGAAGTATTTACTTCCAAAACTTAGCTTGTGACAAAACATTTGAACCCCCGAATCAATTCGGCGTCTGTACTCCTCCTATGAAGACCGCAAGAAAAGCTATTTTTAGAAACCGCAACCTTTCCCGTCTTGCACTTTCACTTTCGGTATGCCCCCATATATGGAATACTTCTTCATAATCCTCAGCGACCCCCCACCCCCTAAGATGGCTCAGCCAATCCCATGCCAGAGTCTGCGACGAATACAAAAGTAAAACTAGAACGAAGCAGAAAGTGGAACCGAAAAGAATTTTTAGGCGTCTTTTCCCGCTCAAATAGAACTTTTTCTCCGCCATTTTGAATTTCCAGTTTCACTCGTAAACTGTTGCCTAAAATGCTTATTTTTCCATAAAAATCAGGACACCATAAATTTAGATAAGGTAACGCCAACAAAAAGAATACAAAAACAAACACTTTTCATTTAATTTAACATGTTTTGTACTGTGAAGTATATATTAATAAAGAATAAAAATTACGTTGATTTTCAATAAACGGACACGAAATTTCCTGTGTCTTGTATTTAATTGTAAAGTAAACTCAAGTTCTTTAAAATTTTCCCGTTGTTTTGTTGTTTTAATTTAATTCCAGTGTTTTCTGATATTACCTTCTTTAAATTCACTTAATTCATTGAAGTCTTTCAAATTCACTCTCAAGAATTTACATTCATTACATTTTAAAGTGTTTATGAATAAATGACAAAAAAAAACCACCCCACTCAATTGTTTTACAAATCCTTATGCTTCCGCAAAACCATAAAAACAACATTATAAATACTATTCTAAGCCTCATTATTTGGCTAAAAACATTTTTAGAGTTATCAAAGTGAATAAACTTATTTAAATAATGTTTAAATTTTCTCATATTTTTCACACACAAAAATAATTATTTAATGTAGCTTAAAATTTATCCCAGCAACATCCAGGCCTGCAAATATAGTCATAAATCAAAAATAAGCATCACTTAGATTCGCTTTCTGAAAACCGAACTACGAGTACATCCCAGACGGAGACCAGACATCTTCCCTCCTCGTTTATTTACCCCCCAAGCGGCCAGGTAGTCACGCCCTCTAGACTTATTCCTGGTTTTCCAAGAAAATCCCCAAAGAATCGGCGGGTATTATTCTTGGTACTAGTTTGCGCACCCCCTTTTGTCTTTCCCCTTGGTCCGAGAGACCAGATTGGCATAGTTGAAGTCAGATTTGGCGAATTTGTTCGCGTTCTTAGTTGGTATTTCGACTTAAAATTGGTAATTTGGTCTTAAATTCTACGTATAACGTATATTTGTTGTGTTAATTTTTTTTGTTAGTCATTGTTGAATGTTAGATTCTTTGCAGAATAATCAATTATTTAAAAAAAGTATTGATCTTTAAACCAGTGCAAATTAAAAACAAATTGAATCTAGGCCCTATCGAATCTGTTTTGGATGTTACGATTGAATTCTAGTGTCATCAATAAAATGCATTTTTTAATAATGTTTTGGCTAAATAATTCCACAAGTGTTTAAAATTTCCGGCTACCTAATTTTGAAATTAAGATAGAATGAGCTTATAAATCAGAGCGTGAGCTTGGATATGAATTTCTCGGAAAGGGAAAAATCAGACACCCAAGTTGTCAGTAGAGTATAACCTCGATTATCCGATCTAAATGAGACAGGAGGTAGGTCGGATGATCGAAAATTCCAGAAAATAGAAATTTTTCATTAAATAGTAAAACTTATACTAGTACAGAAAATAGTTGAAAGTCCGCGGACCTCACATTCGCCAACTTCGCTGGAAATCCTCGCTGGTTTTGCAGTTGTAAACATTGCGTTTTAGTGTTTAGTTACTTTTAAAATTGAGACTTTCTGGCAAAAAGAAAATTCTAAAACATTATTTGGAATTTCTAGATTCTTATTATTTTAAAATACATATTTTATAAAAATAGTATTTCATAGTTTCAGTCAAATTTAAAATGATTTGCGACCCTTGTTAGGCCTTTATTTTGGGAAGCATTGGGCTTCACTTCACAATTATATGAGGGCAACCCTGTAGAGTCCAGTAGTAGAGGTCCTTCACAAATCTCCTTCAAACTGACAGGGCACAGCGGGGGTCGCTTGGGGGGGGGGGGGAGGGACATGTCTTCAAAATTGTCTTTCTGGACCATTTTCAATTGATGAATGCTTCCAAGTGCCAAGGTTGGGGGGGGGGGGAAGGGATTTAGGAACAATCCCCCAACACCTTCAAAAAAGTAGCACTGTTGCTAAGGGATTATTGTAGATTTAGAAATATATATTCTGGGAAGCTTCAGGTTTTTTTTTGTTTTGCTTTTGTTTCTTCTACAAGTCGAGGTTTGGTTGAAAAAGAGACGGCTAATAGTAGATTAGTAGAGGACTTAATCAATAAACAATTATCGACACGCAAAAATTATGCGAATTTTAATTTTAGCATTTTTTAATTTTTAAACGAATCAGTTTTTTTCCCTTCTATAAGTCGAGGTTTGCTTAAAAAAAGGTGTCTGACCATAGATTAATACAGGGTGGATCAAGAAACAGTTATCGACACGCAAATATTACGTAATTTTGTTCTTTTAGTACTGTTCAATTTATGTAATTATCATTTATGTAAGTCCATTAATGCTCTTGATCCACTTCTGGATAAATTATCTTCCTTTAAAATCTATCCATTAAAATTAGATTGTTATAACCGAGGGTATACGTTTCGTTCCACAAATAATCATAAAAATTTGCTTTTCTTTAAAACAGAGTGTGTTTTTAACAGTTAGCGCTATAAAAACACAAAACTCATTATTTTCAAAAATTTCCGTTACAATTTTCTCACACAAACGCAGCCAACTAAAAACCACAAATCTGAATACCCTCCAACAGCTAGACAGGCCAAATGGTTTCGGTCCCTCGAGCGTTCCCTTTGAAAAGACGGGTTCTTGGAAACGAAAACTCTGCTTCACACCTGTTTGGGGAGATGTCCTTTTCGGTTTGGACCAGGTTTCAGTTTTGGTTCTCGGAATGGTTCCGTTTTTGTTGTCCCTGAATAGGTTGGATGAATGGAACAGGCTTTGTACGATTGTGATCTCTGACATCCGTGTGTTTACCACACGTGAAAATCGAAAGCTGTGGTATGTGCTTTGAGGCGCTAACAACCGACACTGTTATTAAGCTTGTTGTTTAGCTCGTTAGTATTTTTTTTTAAAGAACATTCACAATCAACGTTTTACAGCTGGTGAAAGTCTAACAGTTATGGAATCCCAATGCCTTCTTCCGTAAAACTTCCGTAAACTTCCAATGAATTCTAACTAGTTTTTATTGTATGTAATGAAGAATGCATATTTCATAGATTTGAAAGGAAAAATAAAACCTTTAATTTCCTTACTTAAAAGGACTGGGTAAAAAAAAACACCTTGAATTTGCAAACCGTTGAACATAGAAAAGAACGCAAACGGCCATCAAGAAATATTTGCTAAACGGCGATAGTACTTGAAATAGGGTTTTATGCATTCTTATACTAGCAACTTTAGAGCATTGTATGTCATAATTAAAATTTAAAAATTCAGTATATTACTAACATTGAATTAATAGAACGTATACTTTTGTCCCCAACAAATTCTATTGGCTTGTTTCCCATGACGTAACCCTTTCAGTTTTCATTCCTAGCTTCCTTGTATCGGTGCTCTGTTAGCAAAAGACATTGCTTCACCAATCGAGGATCGAGAAAGAATTTATTTTCATTTAAGATTCCTGTTGCCACTCAAGACCTTAAACATGCCGTTTAAAGTAACATTTTATTTAGCGTGAAGCAATAAGTTATTATTGTAAGGAGCGCAGTTCATACAACTGGAACCAAACCTACACCTTTTCACGTCACCAGCACCTTTAGCATGTAATTTAGGGCCACTTTTACACCAATAAAACATACCTACATAATCCCCCCTCCAAAGTGTTTATTTGCACTGGACAACCTTTGTTACATTATATTTATCACTTTGGGCATTGTGGCCATCATTTTATGCGTTTCAGATGAACCGCTTTATACTAAGGCTGATCTTCAGTGACCATGGCAGGGGCCTTTGGCAAACACGCATTCATTTTGAAATCCGCTAAAAACCGTTGGTGAATTCCCAACCCCCCCCCCCCCCTCCCCTAAGATCCCCTTGTGCCCACTGACCCACACAAAGACCGCCCCTTCAAGGTAGATGTGGGGGGTAGTATTCAGG
Source organism: Oedothorax gibbosus (assembly GCA_019343175.1). NCBI lineage: Eukaryota > Metazoa > Arthropoda > Arachnida > Araneae > Linyphiidae > Oedothorax > Oedothorax gibbosus. Next base: position 167,104 of record JAFNEN010000611.1, read on the forward strand.
AATGTCTAATTCCCCTTTTCCAAGAAAAGAGGGGAGCTTGAAAGAGCTAGGGGGCATGAGAAAGTGGTGATACTACCTGGAAACAAGTGTGGATGTAAAAGAAAATATTTGTGTGCTCTTTTCTTCCTCGTTCCTTTATCCAGGTTCCGGACATAAACCCGACGGCCGAAATCCCGACAAGCCAGAATTTCGACTGTCGAAACGCCCGACAGGACATAATGCCCGACATGGTCAAAAGTACGACAAATTAATAAATTAACACCGTTATGCTTAATTATAGGCAATTTAATTAGTAATTTTTGCATTAATATTTTTTGCTGTCGGGTTTCTGGCCTGTCGAGTTTTGGTTGCCGGAATTATGTCCTCAGATCCCCCAGGATCACGACAGGGTCATTTTCGACAGATGATTGTTTTTCTATGGGTGTATTAATAATGTAAGTAAATTTAAGATTTTGGTGATGAAGATTACCTTTCGATAAGAAACTCTAAAGGTTTTTATAGAATTTAAAACAATTTGGAAATTATGAAAGTGACGCCAAAGAAATGAAATATAAGGGTGGCTCATTGTATTTCGTAATCGTACATAAGCTTGCAAACCACACCAACAAATATTTCATAGATTAACTAAAGCATTCAATCTGTTTATACAGCAAATTAATACAACTCTACTTTATTACTATATGAAGGGTATGCTTGCTAAACTCACATTCTTCAAAGTATAACTAACGTAGTGTCGGATCCGTTCATCGGCGACTTTTGATAAGTAAATTCAATTGAACGAAGTCGAAAATGAACGGGCCGGACGCTATTTCTTAGTTAATATGCCTCGGAGAATTGAGTTTTAGCTTCCACACTACGTTTATAACGTAAAAAGTGGAAGGTATTAAATCGTTCAGTCCGTCTGTCTGTCCGTCCGTCTGTCTGTCACCCACTTTCATAGCTCAAACTACAAATGCTACAGACAAGTGTGATATGTCAAAAAAAAAATCAGCGCATCGAAATTAGAAGACATTGAAAATTTCAGAAAAAAATTCAAATTCAAAGTACTTTAAATATTTAAAAAACTGCAAAATTTAATGCTCATTTAAAAAGCATAAGAAGCCATTTTTATTAGAATTAAATCACCATTGCAATTCGCAGACATCACTCGAGAAACTTTAATTCTTTTAAAATTTAAATAATAAATTAAAAGAAAATTATTCTTGCGACATCAATCAGTTTGAAATGATGTCAAATATATTTCACTAAGAGATTCTTTGTATGCCGATGTAAAAGGTTTTGGTTCTATTTAAAAGAGAAATATTACATATTTATTCTTTGAAATATAAATTAATTTTTGCAAACGATAATAATTATTGAATAATTATTTAATTTTCGAAATAAAATAAATGAAACTAGCCAAATTTAGCATGTAAATGTTTATAATAGAATTAATATTGTGTTTGACGACTTTTTTCCTGTTGAACACAAATGTTGTGTGGAAGCGGGCTGAGTGACAGATTCTGTTACAAACCTACTTGTTATTTTATATAAATGAAGACGGATTAATTTTAATATTGATGGGGTAATAATTTTTTGACGGATGGGGTAATAATTATTTGACGGATGAAACTAATGTATTAGTGGGCAGTGAATAAGCTAGGCTTTTGCTGCAAACTAGCTAAAACAAAACAGATTTGTTTGAAGAAATTGTATTTAAATATCGAGTTTCTTTATAATTTATTCTTTGTAGACTTTCACGTTTCACCTATCGTATATCCTATTCTATTTAAACACAATAGTGTTTCCTAGCAAATTGAAAATTCACATTCTTCTTCATGTAAACCCATGGCTTCTGGTTCGCTTTCTATAACGATTTGCAAATTTTCTTACATTGATCCGCTCAACTAAATTTAAAAACAATTTTTCCTTGTCTTATTTGTTACGTATCGCAAGGATTTGTTTTTTTCTTATTTAACATAGTATCACTATGCATTGTACTCTTTTGCAATTGTATCTTTTGAATTGCACATAAGAGGGCTAAAATGAAGTATGTAGACATTTATCGACTTTCTATCCCATTCAAAACTACCTAATGCAGTTATTAGAAACTTAAAGCACAAGAACAACACAAAACTGTTCTTTAAAAACCGCATGTTATTCACATTTTCCCCAGAAAAGCCGCCAATTTTCTTGAGGTGTGTTGTTCTTATCCGGAATGCCTTTATCCGCGTACAAATATAAACTATCGTAAATAAGATGGTCTTATCATAAGTTCGGATAAAACCTAGCACAGGATCAAATGCAGATAGCTGGTGTAAATCTACGTTTCCGGTGAAATTATTATCGTTGCCGGTGTCTGGGGACATAGTTCTTGGTAACGAGGGGGAAAGGGGGGTTCTTTATGGGGGGGACTGGCTGGGGAGGGGTTTCGAATGTTTTGACCGTTGTCCAATTTGTGACGGGGTGGCAGGGGTAGTTTCTGTTTGAATTTGTGGGGAAGGTTTTACAAATTAAATATGAGGTTTGGGTACGTGTTTGAATTTTTCCACTTAGTTTTTACTTTCAATTACCTAATTTGAAATATAAGATAATTAAAGTATTGCTAGAGATAGGGTCGAAGATATTAAAAGGAATTTTGTGTGTTTCTTCGCGTTTTGGTGGGTGCTGATTCCGACAAAGTGATTTTTGAATATTGGTCCGTCTATCAGACTATCTGTCTGAGACCACTCGAACTAAAAGAGCTACAGACTTCAAATTTTGTACACGTGTTCCTAGTATACCTGTCGGAGTCATAATGAAGTTTTTGAGAAGATAGTGAATGCGCAAATGGTAGTTTAGAATATTTTTGGTTTGAAAGTTATTAAACTTTTCTTATAGGGTATATATTAACATTTAAATGTATTAATTTTTTAGTGGCAATTGAAGGTCAGGTAGTGTTACACCCCCCTATGTTCCATGTGTAATAACCCCTAGTTTTATAAACATTTTCCATTTAATTATAAATATTTTTTTATAAAACACAGTTGGTAAGCAGTCCTTTACATTGTCATACTTCAAACGGATCGCGAAGACAAAAATAAGGACAGAACAAAATCAAAAGAGAGGTGCAATTAAAATATTTTATTAGTGTGATTTCGGGTTACGTATGATGTACCTTTACCATGTAACCACAATTTAAGAAAATTATGAGAAATTACTCCAACATTCCAAGGTATTTTAGAATAAACCACGGACTGTCCCGAGTAGCCTATTGTGCATCTGCTGGTGCATCATAGTTGTACCTTAATATTTGAAATAGAATTAATCATGGAAATAGACAAATTAAAGTTTTGTCATCCAAGCTTGTTGACTTTGACTTGTTTTTAAATTTCTTGAGAGAGACGTAATTGTATTCAAAGTATTTTATGGTGAAGAACTCAACAATGCATTTAAATTCTACAAAAAAAGAGATGTATCAGATGTATTTCTGTTATATTTTCACATGTAAAGTCTTTTTAAAATCACAAAATACACATTTATTAAATAAATAAAAAATATTACAATTTTTAAATTTTATATCACATGTTACTTTACTGAAGTCAATGGTAAGTTTAATAGAAAAACTCAAAGGGTTTTTTTTGTAATGTAGATGTAAGATGAATTATTTTTCTTTAACTATGTCAACTAAACTTTCAATATATTGAACAAACCTTTGTGATGTAAAAGTTACTACTTTTAAATGTATTTTGAAGTTAATTTATTATAGAATGTTTTTCCTGATATTAAATGAAGATTTGATAGTCGCAATAATAATCGCATGAATTTCACAAAAAAATATTTAAAATAGTCTATTTAACATTAAATAATGTCGTTGAAACACCATGTGAAGTGTTAACAATTAACTAAAATGTGCTACAGGAAATAAAAACTATAATAAAACAAACCAAAAAAAATGAAGAACTATTTAGTGCTAAATAAAATAAACGAATTTTCAATAAGTTTGGAAGCAGGCGGTCGAAAACGTCCCAATAAAAACGATTTTCGAACCACTATATGACCCCTTTCGTTCGAAATTTCGTCTGCTGCGGAAGACCACCTATAGACGCAGACTGCTCCTGCCGTTTTCTGGGAATTCTTTTTGCCATGTTTTCCTACAAAAAGGCGGGAAAATTCAGTCGGGACGTAGACGAATAAATGAATGGACTCTTGTGAATGAAAGAATGTGGAGTAGTAAGAGGACGGGACGGTGGGGAGAACGGGATTCGGTTACACTTAGAAGCTTTGCGGACTAGGGTGCAATATTTTCAGATGCAAAATATTTCGGATTGTTGGTTGGGAGATTTTACATATACACTTTAACTAAATGAGAACACAAATTGAGTCCTTTTGTACAAAACTATAAATATATATTATATCAAAGGGTGTGAAATACGAAAGGAATTATTGTCAATTTATTGCATAAAAAAATAAATGGTATAGAAGTAGTTATTAGTGGGCAAATTAGTAACTTTTCAATTCGATGAAATAGCCTTACGTAAAGCTATTGACAAAACCGTTCATAAAAGTTAGCTTAAACAATCAGTACTCAAAATAGCTTTTGCGTCCAATTTATTTTTCGTTAAACTTATTTTCTTTCACGAAGAAATTATTAAGGAAATGCGCGTAAAACTGATTTTTTTTTTCAATTCTGAAAAATTATTTCACATTCGTCCAGTAAAGCTTTGGAATAAATGTTCCCAATTGTAAAAAAGTGCAACCTAATCAAATTATTAACAATCTTAGTGTAATTTTGTTTGGTAAAATGCTTGCAAAACTAGCGAAACTATTAAATAATTACCAATAAAACAACCAACCGTTGCTGTAATGGAAGGAATGCTAAGGAATTAGAAAAGTATACAGAAATGTGAAGGTAGAAACCTTCCTATTTCTTAGTTTCAATTCCAACCATATATTATTGCAAACAAGCCGATTTTCACGTATAATTTTTGGCAAACCAAATGATACTAATTTTCCATGTCCTCAAGGTCCGGAAGCCGGATCTAAACAGCTGAGATCTTTTCCACGAAGTGTACCAAGAATTTTTTTGGACTCGTTTTTTCTATTATCTTGAAATTGAATGGCACTAAGTAAGGCTTCAAAGGTTGGTTTTGCACACCCCTGTCTTACATAAGGCTAACTTTTGTCCATGGTCAAATATAATTCGCTATGTTGTTATTAAAAAATAGGCTAAAACATTACGATGTTTTGAATATCTAAAGGGGTACAATTCACTGAGACGGACCTACTAAATTCGAGTATATATTCTGTTTCACTGACGGTTGTTAGTGTAATTATATATCCATGTGTATCACAAATAACTTTAGAGTCAAAACTTCTTAGAATCTTGATGTATTTATTAACTTTTCGCGCAAATTTTGACCTCGTAACGAAATTATATATGAATCAGGACAAAAACTTTTTTTGCAAATTTAGTTAGAATGAGAATAATAATGTGTTGAAGTAGTAACAGATATTCTGAAAATTTTCTGTCTTTGTAGTTTTGCTATTTATTTTAAAGGTTAAAGGTAGTGGATCTTTCTCTTAAAAATTTTTCCACTGTAAACTTAAATTATATAGAATTTTGCAGGGCATTTAAGATTTTTTTAAATGATGCATTTTGTTATTGTGTAAATTTTTATAATTTAGGATGAAGTTATACCCTTTTTAATGCATTATATTGAGGAGTTACGTAACAGGGGCCCCGAACCACTGTTTGCCTATGCCGATGTTTTTTTTCTTATATTATATTACGCATACAACGTTAAACATTTAGTTAAAAAATAATGATTGCTAGTAGCTGCAACGGCTGTGTGGTGAAGTGTTTCACCATATTTTCGGCATGCGGTTGAACCATTTTTCAGGTTTTGGAAATGAAAACCTGAAAAAGGTTCAACCGAAAACAGAAAATATGGTGAAACATTTCACCACATAGCCGTAGCAGCTACTAAGAACCACATTTTTGGTGAAAACAAGAGTCAAATTTTTAACAGCGTTTAAATGTTGTGCGAAAATACAGACTGCTATTCGGACCATTACATTCTTTCCCATTAATTCTACCTAAAAATGTATATATATTTTCGTGATTACGCCACTATAATTTTCTACAAGCAGTTCCCCTTTTCCAGAATAAAAATTATGAATAGTCATTCATTTTAATGTATACCATAAAAATATCAAATAAAAAAATCTCAAGAGAACTTGATGCGATGAAGCATCACACGTTCTAAAAATGAAAGATGGTGTGCCACATCCATCTGCCGAATCTGGCATTCTCTTATCAAACGTATTTATTATGTATATTTGATGATTTTGCAGGAAAATACGTTAATAAGGGATTCTCTAATCCTATCGTGACATCTTATTATTGTGTTATCCAAAGCCGCAATCTTTTTTTTAAAGATATATCAGTCCGTTCACCGTTGACAAATGACGCTTCTCACGATTTTCAGTTAGAAGCTAAACGGTTAGAATTTATTAATATGCCATCCTTTTTTTTTCAAAGAACAGTATTAGTATTAATAAATGTTATTCACAAAAGAAGGCGAAAAAATTCACAGAAAAATTTTGCTAATTTATCAAAATATAATTTGCTTATGTTCAAATCTTCTTGACGTTAAGATGAAAGTAATAGTATTCAATGAAGTGTTTAGCATATGTTTTTAAAATATCATTTAAACGTTACTGTACATTATACTGGTAAAAAAATATACCAAACAAAAATCCACTCCTAACTAAACAAATTTTAATTGAATATCTTAACAAACAAGTATTGAGTATATTTGTGAATATATTTGCTCACTTGTAGCAAAACATTCTGCAAACTATTTTAACAAGTGAAAAATATACCAAACAATAATCGACTCCTAATAACTAGTCACTCCTTCTCGTAAAAGAACATCTTAACATACAAGTAAGTTGTAGTTCTGAAGAAATTTGCCCATCATTTGTTGTAAATACTTCAATTTTTTTAACCAACAAAAAATATACCAAATAATGATCCATATTTATTACTAACCGTTAAGATATTTGGCCCGTGAAAAACATAACCTGAGAAAAATATTCTAAACAATAATCTTTAATTAAACATATTAAAAATGAATATCTCTAGCAGGCAGTTCCGTCCTGCCATCCAAACCCTTTCGCTCCACGAAGCAGGCAGACTGGTACGCATCGGAATGTCCTATACCCTGAGGAATGTTTCAAGTCTGGATCAGTCTTGGAGCAACCACTATTACTTCTTTGTATAAATTAGTACAAGAAGAGTTGAGAAGGATAATCTCTTAAAAAGATCAATGGATCAATGGTCTCTTACCCCTTCCCTGCCTGATAGTGCTGTTGACCATAGGTTATTTCTAGGGAACGGTGATTTTAGAGATAGAATATTGATAGATTATGTCTTAAATTATAATATTGAAATTAATTTAGAGTTGTTTTATTACGCAGAGAAAAGAGTGTTTACCCACAAAGCAGATGCACTAAAGTGGAAACCATTCCAAGAATAACTTTGTCAAATATATCTAATAAACATTTCGTCGATTTCCAGAGTCTGAAAGAAGAAATGAGATATACATACGAGGGAAGGCAGGCTTTATCTAAGCCTCTTTCAATATCTCTGAATAATATATAATCTCTAAATTTTATTTACATTTTATGACTAACATTAAATTAGTTGAACATATCAGACTGTTATGGAATTGATTTAAACAAACTGAAACAAAACATGAATTCTCCATGTCCCTAATGTCAGCATATCTAACAACAGATTGCATGGACTTCATTTCGAAAATCTAGTAGCATAAGCTCAGACTTCACGGGTCTATTCGATAGTTGAACGGTTGGACCTCTAATTAATTTCAAACTACAAGGAAAAAACATTACGACCAGGCTTATTCGACATTTTGACCTGTTAATTTCCAACAACAGGTAAAACACACACACGTCGCTCAATCCTCAACATCCCACATATCCGTGACGCACTTGTCATACGTGACCAGAATCCCCAACGTGGTCAGCAGATCCTCATGAGAAAGAACTCCCAACTTTCCCTACCTCGATATTATTAGCTCCCTCTACCACATCCAATTAAGAAAGAAATGGGCATGCATTTTTGACTTCTACGAGGAACGTGCCTTTATCACAGCTGCTGGTTTCGTCAAGACTCGATCGCATACGGATGCCCTCATCAGGAGTAACCGGTTGCTGTCGCACCTCGTAATCTTGATGGAACTCTGCAACTGAATTCAGAAACGAGAGATCCACGGCTAATTAGGTGTGTTACGTAAGGGTGGATTTGGATCATTTCTTGATGGCCTCTTCATTTGCAAAGGGAAAAAAATGTTCACCTTGCAATAGTGGAATTTAGCTTCAAAAATTCCGATTCATAGAGAGTTAAATATAATAATAATGAAATATAATAAAATAAGAGATATTATATATATAAATAAATAAAAAATTAAATAATATACATATATACTAAAACTAAACTCCTCGTCGCAACAGCCCGTTAGTGTGCCGAGGCCTGTCCATTTCAGCTTACTAGACCAAGGGCTCTGGGGTGCTTGGCATATGACTCGGTTAGGTGATCAATCTTACGCGGAATCCCCAAATATTTAATACTAAGCCACTGGGCAACAATAATAAACATAATAATAATAAATAAATAAAAAGTCGCCGACCCGGCGCCTCTGGGTTCGGGTTCGAATCCCGGTAAGGCATGGATGTTTGTGTTTGTCGAGTATATGCGGAGTACGTGCTCGTTAAATCTGTTGGGTCCGAAAGTCCTGTGGGCGGTCATTGCACAGTTTCCCACGGGTACAGGTCCCTGGAGACTATTTCCCTCCCCTTCAGGGACATGTCTAAATTGTGGAGGTGGCGATAGATGGCAGCATCTGTCATATATGTGTGTGTTATGTCGTGTCCGTCCTTCTTGACGATGGTTTATAAGCGGGTCCTTGTGACCAAGCACACAAGCCTGAAATATATGTCTACCAACCAACCAACCTAAATAAAAAGTCATACACATGCCATGATATGCATTAGCATTTACATACGAAATTTATCATAAGCGTAAGGTGTCAAACAGACTATACTACAACCAAATGTTTTTTAAAAAATCTTACCCTTGGACTAATGCTTCGAAGGAATAAGATAGTTTGACAAATTCGCAAATATAATCGCAGATGAATGATAAACGATGGCAAATGGTTGATAAACGATGGATTCAAGCTAGGCAATAAAATTCCATCCACAAGGTTTGGTAGGTAGTTCCAACTCAAGATTGCAATGATTGCGTTGACTAATTGTAAGACATAGTGCCACTGCCTATCCGTTGTTCCATTGACAAACCTTGACAATTAATTTAGCCATTAGGCTAATCAGCTGCCATTTTTTTTTGCTTCCATCTGCTGCTCTGCTGTAAAATTGACAAATGAAGTCACGCCCCTTTGAATCTGAAAAATAGAATTATGTACCTTATAAGGAAAAGGACCTTTGTCCAAAGTTAGGACAGTATAACAATCTTAGATGAGGATAGCAACCGAACTTTTCTACTGTGGTGTAGAAATAATAGAGGCGTATTCCAGTAAGGAGTTTTCTGAGTCGTGTCGGTTTTATCAAGATTGCAATTAAACGATGATATTTTTTTTAGCATTCCAGGGTAGGGGGTGGTCGTTATTTTATTAAATGATTTATTTTTGGTATCTGATATCCAAACTTTGTCATACTTGAGTACTATTTCAGAATTCATCAGGGTCATTGAACCTGAAACTGTAATTTGTATTAACTTATCTAGATACGAAAATAAAAAGTTCAAATAAGTTATATTCGCAATGTCAAATAATTTAGAAAAAATATTTAAACTCTAATTGAACGATATAGTACCAAACATATAAAACATTTAAGGAATTATTTTTGGTTAAAAAGTGCAAATAAATAATCGTTGTACAATTTCCATGCACTTACATATCCTTCAGGAGATTGTAAAAATTCAAGCATTTTTGCTCTAGTGACTAGGACAAGAATGCTTGATTTTTTTTAGTTTATTTGACCAGATTCTTTCTTTGACTCACTAGGGTCCAGTGAGCCAAATTAAAAAATTTGGTTTAAACTAGAATGAGAAGGAAATTCGTTAAAATATTAAGAAATACATATGATTAAAATGAAAAGGTAATTAAAAGAAACTATGGTCATCCACAAAAATAAAGATTCCAATTGAATACTTTAACTCTCTTACACTACGCTTGTGATACATAAATGCCAAAATCATCCATAAATAAAAAATATTTTGACTACAGTAGACACGACTCAGACACGTCTTAAAATATATACTCTTTGAACGGATAACTATTTTAAAATAAGACACGAAAAATTTAAAAAGTCATTGACCTGAAACCTTCTCTATGATAGTTGAGAAGGGGCCCGGATGGCCGAGTGGTTTGGACCATTACGCTAGCAGTCTGCGCGCTGTAACGGGTGCGGGTTCGATGCCCGCCTTCGCCCTTGGTGTATATTCCTTTCTCTGGTGACAGTAAAAATACTTTCTGTGTCTGTCTTACTTGACGAAGGCTTCATAAGCTGGTCTCTGATCAAGCGCACAATCCGGAATATATATGTAGTAGTAGTAGTAGTTGAGAAAAGTTATTATTATTTTTTAAAGTTCTTCAAGTATTAGTAATTGCCATTCAATAGGCTTTCTCTATTGTGTAAAATGCAACCAGACGTGTATAATTTCTATTTAAAGTTTTTGTTTTTAATTTTTTTACAGTACTTACTTTATTCGTAGTTAATTATTAATTTTAATAAACATTGAAGCGAATAATGCATTGTTCGATTTTGAGACATACTTCAATTTTCTCTTTTTAATAACGCACGGAATATTTAATTAATTAGTAAAATTATTATTAGAAATTATGTTCTTCGAAGGAATTTTACGGCAGTGAGATTTAAACAAAAAATATATTTGTGAATGTTTTTTGCTGAAAATTGGACGACAATAATTTCGAATTGGATTTCTATTGTTATTTAAAAAAATTATGGTATCTTTTTTATCATTCATTACTCTCTTTTTTGTTTGTTAACTTTTGCGCAATAATAGAAGTTGTGGGTTTATTTTTTATGTTTGGTGTAGATTTGTTCATTATTCCTATTGTGATAGAGAACTTTTAAAATGCAGTCACGCAGTATATTTGTGTCTATTTCGGAATCATCCCTTTCAAATATCAATATAACTAGAATCATTAAAATACATGTACGATCATTTTTAAAAAAAAGCGATGAACCCTTTAAAGTGTGTGGCTTATTAGCTCCAATGATTTTTTAAACGTAGCACTAGAGCTACGCGAGGTTCATGGACGACTGGTCATATGATTTTGAACATATGTCTGGACAAGTGACGAGACCAACATCCAAGCTGGTAACCAATAAAACCTCATAGAGACATTGTACCAGCATCGTATGCAATCAGGACTTTGAACTATGGCAGATTAACAGTGCATTTGTTCCGTATGAGTATATATTGGCAATTGAGTATATATACACAACTTCGTTTATTGATTGAATATTTTTAGTCTGCACGATCCATTTATAAGAAAGCTAAGATATGGACAGAACTTTCGAAGGTAACATCCTTGACACGACGTCTTAATCCAACGATCCACGCTGGCCATTAGTCCCCTAGGAATTTGGATGCATCACTAGCCTACTAACAGAAGCATCATCAAATATATTTTGGAATTATTAAGTTTAGATAATCAATAACTAATAGTGCATCAGAATTTAAAAAAAACGTGAGTGTCAGGATAGGAGAAAATATAGATTCAGACATCTAGCGCAATGTTAAAAAATACAGGTTAAGAAAAACAAAATGTATCTTAAAATTAGTTACATGTTATTTCATTCAAGGACATTTAATTCCAAAACACATACCCGTTCTTTGGTTGGAATTCGACCATACATCCTTAATACGTGCTTCAGATATTAGTTGAGTATTAAATATTTGATGTGAATTTACTGATCCCCCTTTTAAACACAACTTTACAACCTGCACCTTTATCAAGTGTTTTCTTTTAATATTTTCCTGTTATTTAAGATTTACTACTTCGTGTTAGTAATTTATTTACAATCAAGTTAGGAATTTTTACTTTATATTTATGTTATGAAGTAGCTGACCAGTAGAAAATGTAAAGGGAAATTGTAGGAGTTGGTGGAATGTGGTGGAAGTTTTTATAAAATTCACTCCTTCGTAAACAATGCTAAATAAAATGAATCCCCACTAAAGTAATAACGACCCTACGATACGCCGTACTCTTGCCACAACAGTCTAGCTAATATAATATTATCAATTACATTTTATGAATCTATTTCTCATATAAAAAGACCATTCACTATTAGTATATATTTCTTCTTTTTTTTCTTATATTCAACATTAAAAGAGTGCGCTGTTTTGATTCAAAATTATTCACAATTTCATTGCAAGTTCAATTTCAGTTTCAAGCAGTATTATCGCCTTGACCTCGATACTGTATAAAGAAAATTTATAATTTGTAGTCCATGCTTTGGACATTTTATTTTAATAGTTTTGGCGATCTACCCTGATGGATCATCAGAGTTAGTGTCGTTACAGATACTATGTCTACTAAATGAAAATTAATTTCTTGGACCTCTCTTAGGGTCGTGTGAAAGGTGGTTTCGTACCAAACTGAGCCTCGTCCTAACTCAAAAATATCTTTGAACGGAACAGTCTTCAATCTTTGTCAAAGTTAATCATATGCCGATGAAAGTGGCTTTTCGAAAAGGCATAAATGTTAGCATTACATGATTCATCCACATACAACAATGGTAAATGCTAGTGGGCAAACTTGACCTCAATTTTCAGTGTCTGCAAATCGACTAGTCTGTAAGCTTTGCGTAAATCGAAATCTATGCAGAGAAGGAATTGCTTTCGATTTCATTAACTTGCTTAATATTCCTAAATTATTTTTAAAGTTCTTGACTATTTAGAGTCGGCTAAGTAGGTTATCTATCACCAAACAAAAAGTCGCACTCTTCGTTACATTGACCAAGGTTGGAAAGTAACGAGTTTTTATAAACTATGAAAATATAGTAATAACTAAAGTAGATGCAGTTTACTTGGTATTTATTTAAAATTTAGAATTAGATTTTTTTTTTAAATCTTCAAACTACACTTTTGTTTGCTGTTTTCCTCCTCCATACTCTTATAACAATCAAATACTCTAACGGTGTTTCGTATTAGTTAGTTAAAAAAAGGAATTGTCTAGGACGTGAAATACTTCCCTTCTTAATTTGAATAATTCTTGCCCATAGCCTAACCAATAGATAAATTCACCGTACTCAAGGAAACAGTTATTACTGCTTATGGCCATTAAAGCCGATATTTCCCACACTCCCACATTCGGCGATAAAACCACAAAGAAAAAAGAACTGCATCTGAATATCTCAATCTCGCCGCCAAAGGACAGGATGGACAAAAAAACATCAAAAATAAAACGGGAGACCTCAATATAGAGATATCTATTAGAAAGGGAAAAAAAAAGTCCTGACTTTTCAGCTAAAGGTTCCCATCATTATATCAAAGAACTTTCGCCAAAAAGCACACTTGGCAATTTTTATCACGGTCAGGAAGCAGGATACCATGGCGTGTGTGACGCCAAGTGTATCGGGTATTGCTTGTCGTTGGTGTTAATACCCATTCAATGGATTAGTTTGTAATAATTCTAACTATTATAATATAAGGAGTTAGGGTTGGGTTGAATTATCGTCACACTAGAGCTACACGCGGGCTATTGCCATGGGCGTCATAATTTAGAACCACAGTCAAATGACAAGCCGGCAATAACGTAATGGGCTTGTTTCAAGACTTTGTCAAAGAAAACAAAACAACCAATGAAATAGCAGTTTGGAGAGCATGACATCATAAGAAATATTCCCATAGACTGAACACCTGATGAATAGGCACTAACGTAACTTTGAAATGTTATTCGTCAGATTTTATGGCTGCACATGCCATTTATAGATCGACAGTTACTTTTAGCGATGCCCGGGCCCAAGCTTGGGATCTTTCGCATGCAAGGCAAGCGCCTTAGCTACTGGGTTCCCCAGCACTAATAATATAATGAAGGTCTTTCGAAAGTTAAAAATTCATTTCATTAAATCTCATGTATTTTCAAACTGAGTACGACATTTTGATTCATTTAAAAGAGCTTGGTTAAGGGTGATTTCTAGTCTTTTTCTTCTCTATGTAAGGCTAATGCTAAATTTTTATGGGAAACAACATATGCAGATATATTACTTCAAAAATATGAAACTTTTGTCGAGAGGCAATAAATTTAATTTTAATTATATAATTTGGCCTGTGAAAGGACATGAAGTTTGTCTTAGTTATTATTCGTATTTAAAAAATATTTTGATAAAAAATACATATTTTTATATCTGTGCTATAGCACTACCTTTAAAAATTATTATTAAAAAATATTTTTTTAAATAATAATTATACAAAGTACACGTCACTTTGTACTCAAATTTTGTTATTCAATTTTAACCTACTGTCTCTCGTTAAAAATATTATATTATTAATCAATAATTCTGCCCGATATGGTAAAATCTAACATTAGCCGTTGCGGCTGGAAGAGACGACTGACCAATATAAGACGGATTTTTGTAGCAAAATACCAGATAGAAGTTTGTCAGACCACTCTCGCTGAATGCGTTTACATAACTGCGAGAAAGCCAGCCGGAAGCCAGCAGCAACCCTTCATGTTAAAAATATCACTAGGCCTTTCTGTAGATGGTAATTGATCATCCGCCCCTCATACCAAAAGGATAATGGCAAATGGTAATTACATGTTTAGTAACGGAAGACCTAGGCTCAATGCTAAATGAAACACGCTCCTGGGAGCTTCCTGGGAGAGGAATTATATATTTTTTTATGTACTCTAGATTAGATTTCTTTCTTTTTATGATTGATTAGACACATTGGTTTTAGGGGTCTCTACTTCGCTGTTGGAGATAATGAAGGCGATTGTATGAGGTCAAATTTCAATGTTGAGATTTTTAAGATTTTAACAATACCGCACATGATGGTTTGGGGGTTTGTTGGAAATTGGAATGAACTCTTTATCTGACTAAAAGCTACAATTTGACACTTGTGGTTTTGATTCTGAAAGTGGGTGATATACCAGATGGACAAAGTCTTGGAAAAAAATCCACTTATTAATTATAAAAGAAGGGGAAACTAGGGACATTTAACCCATAGGGATACAAAACCCAATGTCTTTTTCTCAGTATTGGAAAAGTTTTCTATAACCAAATATAGATTAACTGTTACATGGCGCACAATGCATTGCATCTAAGAAATTTAAACTTGCTGAAAATCAAAAATATTTAAATCATATACATTATTCAAATTTTAAGTCATCAATCATTTCATAAATTTTCATAGCTGAATATATCTAGTTCTCGCTAACTTTTAGAACTTGGCAATAAGCCCGTAGCGTTTACAGTGAAAGTTTACTTTTTGGATCAAAAAATTCATAAAACCATGATTTCCTGGTTAACACATGAAGCGTATCTCTGACAATACGTCCTATGTCTTTCGTCATTGGAAGACCATTAAAAAAACAGTTCGTTGTTCTAACGATAATAATCTAAGAATCACGTCTTAAAAGTCTCAATAAAAAAGTCATTCGCTTCTACCTGCGCAACCCAAAATGTATAGTATAAGAAAATACATATATTCCTTTATAGTGCCTGAGCACCAGACAAAGCCGGAAATCATAGCATACAACGTATATATTTGTCCAGCTCATTGTTTGAATTCGTGCAATATTTTCTTGTGTGCCGCGCGGGAACGCTTTGATTTGAACAACTTTCCTTCGGCAAATATTGGTGACGAGCTTGTGCGTTTTGCACGTGAAAAGAGAATGCTTAGAACGATTCGGAAAGGTCAGAAATGCAATATGGAGCTATGTACATATCCATTATATAACTATAACCTTTTTACTTGCAAGGTCCCAACAATTTTCTGGAAAACAAATTCTAAATACTAAAAGTTTATTTCTTTATGTAGTATCGTAAAAAGCGCATTTATGAAATAATAAAAAAAATACATGGATTGAAGAAAATTATTCTTTCTTATACTAATAATTTGTCACATGTATTACTTCGTAAAAATGTTGAAGAATGCAATGTTCCAGAAAATGATCAGCACCTCTTACATATATTATGTCCCTTTTTGTAATGCTCCACTGCAGTTTCGATTATTTTTTTATGAGTCTTTCTTAAATTTTTAAATTTAAGTTTTCCAGAACCATGAGAAGTTAAAAATCAAATTCAAAAAGTTTCGTTAATTTTCAAAACGCATTAACAATATTGGTGGTTAATTCATTAATTTACTTTGGTCGAAGTTATTCTATATAGTAATATAATGTTAAACATAAACAAGTCATCATGCGGTGAATCGATATTAACTCAGCCGTTAGATTCTCTTTTATTTTAATTTAATCTAATTTTATATTTATTGGCACAAAATTTTGTGAAGGAAATAGTTTAGTTTAGTTTGAATTATCGTCGCACTAGAGCTACACGAGGGCTATTGGCGACGGGCGTCATATTTTAGAACCACATGTGAAGGAAATAACATTAAAAAATGTGTTTAAAAAAGTTATTCATCCAATTATTAAGTTACAAGAAGCTAGAACTAGCATTCATACTGATTTTCTCGCGAAATATTCCAATTACTTATAACATTAACACAAGCAAATAAAGGAACTCCATTGAACAAAACTATTGAGCCAAAAAAAACTAATACCCGTTTCAAAAAGAATTTAAGCTAAAATTTTCGAAACTAGTTTTTTCAAAACTATGTTTATCAAATGAAAGTCTAGTTGCAAAACTCAAATTTTCTAAAGTATATGAAGTATAGGATCGTTCATTGGAGACTTTCGACAATGGTAAATTTATTTGGACGAAGTCGCCAATGAACGGACCGGGTCATACCTTAGTTATACTTTAGAGAAGGCGAGTTTTGCAACTAGACCCTTTAAAATACACCGATTCCGGGAGGATTTTGTACAACAATCAATTGCATGCAAAAAATGGGGGTTTTCGGTTACCTTTGTCTCTTCTGCATTCATTGAGAAATTATTTACAAGGAAACAATCAAGTGTATATCAATTGTTTGAAGTATCTGCGGCTCGGTTTTGATTGTGAGTTTTCAGCCTTTCAAATGAAATTGTTTTTTTAAAACCGATTTTGTGTTTTGGTGGGAAAAATAGGACTACAGGATATATCTGTATAGCTTTGGCAAAGTTGTAACTGTAGCTTTACTAACACTGAAAAAAAAATCCACTGCCTTGGTGACGTTCTTTAATGTTTTTATTTATTAATTAAGTGTTACTTTTTAAGTGTTAGTTAATGATTATTCGTAATTTTACTTATTAATAATTATCAAAATTTTACTTATTAATTATTAAGAGTATTAAAAAGCTTTATCCTTTGGAATTTTTTTGGGGGATCATGACTCCCTCCCTGGATCCGCGCCTTCAGCGGAACAAGCCTTTTGGGGCCCTTGTTAACAACAACTTTCCGAACACGAATAATGTCGAAAATATGCAAAAATGATTATTACTACCCCCCCCCGACTAAATAACGGCTTAAAAGTCTATTTCAAAACTATGTCAAATTTCTCACGTCCAAAGCGACGTCATCTCGACTGACCTTTTAAGTCTATGACCAAACTAAAAACCGTTCCATATTATTTGTCTTTAGCTTCCTTGGACGATTTGGTTTGCATAAGAGTCTCCAATTTACACTGTAAAAAAAAATCTGAAACTCAACTGATCAGAAACATGGCATTAACAGGAGGTCTTTTATTTTTAGAGACATTTCAAATAAAGTTTCTGAGATTTTTTTTCTGTGTACTAAGAGCTGCCCAGAAGTCAACTAATAGTATATGTACACATATAAAACGCAATTTGTTTGGACAAACTTTTTAGTTGAAACTTTATTAACCAATCCAACTATACACAGGTTACAACCAAACACATCAAAATATTTTACTACAAAAAGAGTACTGAAGTTTTTATAGAATTTATTTTTTATTTTTTAAATGTAACTACAATGTTATAATGTTCTCTAAAGACAAAATTGTCATGATGTTAAAAGTAAATTTTTGTTAAAGAATTTAAATATTAGATAGAGAACTCACAAGCACGGCTGATCAAATTTCCAAGTAAAATTGACTTCTCTGTACTGACGAGAGAAGAATTAAAAGTTTTGTAATAATAATAATTTCTATAAATGAGAGTAACCTAGTTGTTAGATTAAAAAAGACAAAGTCTCTCTTCTGTTATTTATCAGGGTATTTTATATAAAAAAAATTATAGTCGGATATGTATGATTAGAAAATTTAGAATCAGTTTCCGTTTATTTTGGCGGTTCTTCCTTTATAGTATTAAGTATTTAACAAATTACTTCGTATATCCAGGTGACTAAAGTTAAAGTACTTATAATTGACTGTTTTCCATACAATGTCATGTTATCTGTGGTGCTTATTCACTTGACAAATACTCACTATCCCCGATTACAATCTATTGCCGATTCGCATGCAAGATTGACCACTTTATGTGACTTTCCAAGACAATTCTCGCATTTCAGCCGCCCAGAAGATAAGAATAACTCTTCAAACCTTATCTCTAGCGGAGAAGTACTTTGTTATAACTTGGTCTTTTTATCTCAAAACGACTTCCAATCCAATATAAAATAAATATTTGACTTATTACCGATACTTGTAACAGCACCTGTCTGCCACAGTACACACCAAGGCCTCGGGGACAATGCCCCAGATCTCTCGGCTACAGCAGCACCTGCTTGTAGTATCTGCACCTTTGGACAGTTAATATCCATTAAAATACGAAAGATGTATAAGTAGATACTGCCAAGCCTGCCCGGACCCGAATATGTGGGGCCCCTTTTGTCTTTTGCAGAACCGGCAGGTGATGGTTTAGGGGTCAGGATCTTGGGCCATCGAGGAGGAATCTGTATTTCGCGGCACGAGACCCGAGCGTGGCTGCTTACCACGGAATTCGCGTGGCCCCCTATGGCAGTCATTAGTGTCATAACCTGTGGCCATTTTATGTCAGGGCTTTTCTTTTTTATCGATAAGGTGCCTCCTTCATTTTGGGGGTCTGAATGAGGTTTTTTTTTTTTCGTCTTCTAAATGACAGACGCGAGTTTACAATGGGGAAGAATACGTAGTGTTTTTGGGTTTAGATCGCGAAATTGATTCCTGAAGGTTTTTTGTTCTTCTAACTAAATGGCAGACGTGAGTTTACAATGGGGAAGAATATGTTGTGTTTTTGGTGTTTTAGATCGTGAAATTGATTCCTGAAGAAATGAAGCTTTTCTAAGAAATGATACTGTCACGAAATTTTGATTTACCAATGGTTACATCCATCAATTAATATTCGTTTAAGTCAAGCCTCCCTAACACATGCCTTATGGTACTTAATTGCACGTCGAAAAAAGTGATGAGATAGTGAATGAAGAATTTGTTGTTTTGGTGTTTCAGATAAATTCTATTCAAAATACCGTCGTCGTAATTATTTCGACAAGGGACATATAATAAACTAGTATTTAGAACATTTAATAATTTAGTTATGATAAGTATGGATTATAATTCGTTCTACCTAAATATTTTAAAACACTATAATAAACAACCCCGTCGCAGTAAATGAATTCGAAAAGTTATATGTTTGTTCTGCTGAATTTAAAAATTCTAATGAAGGGTCTAGCAACAAAACTCACATTCTCAAAAGGATTCTTAAGATAGGTAGAAGGATTTTTAATTCACACCGTCTACGTATCTACATTTGTAGTTCTATTCCAGATGAGATGAGTATTAGTAAATACATAAACATATTTGAAGCTTGGTAATCTTTTGTGAAGCAAAATGTTGTAATAATTTCAGTTTGATTCTGCATTAGAAAAACTGCCATGGGAACATTCCTCCTGAGACCCCAGCAAAATTCTGCAGATATATTCTTCATATAAACTTAATTTTCAAACATTTATAGATTAAAAAGTATGTTATTCAAGTAATTTGGAAAAAATAATGTTTAATATTTGCTAAGGGGCTTAAAAATTTAATGAGGCTAAATAATTTGCTTAAAAATATAATTTTTTTTTGTGCTAGAAATGCAAAATCCAGCTGGATCAGTTTTTTGTAATTAATAGGTTTATTTTAAAATTTTTTTAATGCATAATGAGTTAAAATTTTCGGATAGAAAGAACTTATGTCTAGTTGTTCTTCTTTTAGGAACTCCGAAATTATGTCAACCGTCATACAATTTTATTTTTTTATAGAAATAAACGACTAATATCTGTAGTCAAAGGCTGAAAGGTAATTTATAGATCGTCTATTGAACAATTTCAGTGCTTAAAGTTTAAAATAAGTTGTACAGTTACACGAATTTAAAACAAAACACATCCATTTAAATAGATCTCAGGTCTCAGGACAATAAATAGTTTATCCACAAAGCAACGGCTATGAAAACAGGCAGAAACAGTCGATAAGTGTTACGAAATCGGTGAAATTTCCTTGGGATATAACAAGGAGGCCTTTTCCAGGTACGGGCATCAGATACAAAGACTACTTGATATAGGTTAAAGTATTAAAAGGCAGGTGAGGAAGAAAGTTCAATTGATAGCCATTTGTAGGATTTAACTATAGGTCCTTAGGCGCAAAGTGAATCTGCCTCGCTTAAAGATTTTCCGATTACTTCATTTATTATTAATTATACACTAAAAAATGGGGCCCGGATGGCCGAGTGGTTTGGACCATTACGCTAGCAGTCTGAGTGGGTGCGGGTGCGGGTTCGATTCCCGCCTTCGCCCTGGGTGTATATTTCCTTTCTCTGTGACAGTAAAAAATTCTTTCTGTGTCTGTCTTACTTGACGAAGGCTTCATAAGCGGGTCTCTCTGATCAAGCACACAAGCCGGAATATATATGTACCTACCCCCCCCCCCCCCCTACACTAAAAAAAGGGACAATGTGTACATCCGATGAGGATTTTTATATACACTTCTCTAGACATAAGCATAATTTAATAACTTTTATAAGCTTACCAGAAAACTTACATCTGAAATGAGATCCACTAGTACAAAACATTATATCAATGATGGAAACTATTGGATTAAAAAAAAGTGGTTAAATTCATTATTTTGAAAGCAGTTCTTAAAAAGCAAAGCACATTGGCAATTTTAATGTCATATCATTGTGGATCCTCTGGCCAACTGATCTTAGTTAAGAATAACTGAAGGATGTAGTTAGAAAACTCACATTCTCTTATGTATAACCAGGGTCTGATCTACCATAAGGCCTGTTAGACCCGGGCCTAGGGCCTCCAAATATTAGGGTATTAAATTTTAGTTTCTATTCTGCTAAATGTTGTAACCCCCAAAATTCAATAAAATTTAAAATTTCTGATAACCTACTTTATTTTAGCTTGACTTTGACTCCGACATTGACCTAACATGATTGGTTTAATGCATGTTTTAAAGAAGCTGATAAAATTTTAGCAAAAGATTAAAGATATGTACATTGGTCAATTAGCACCATCATTACGGGCAATCATACACAACTTTTTCCATAAAGGGGCCCTCAAATTTTGTTGTGCGTATAGTTCGAGTTTAAGTTTTCCTAGGTTAGGCCCTATGATATGGGGTCCGATCTGTTCATTGGCTACTTTTGTTAATCGTAAATCCAATTGGACGAAGTTGCCAATGAACGGGCCGAACGCTATATCGTAGTTATACTTTGAAGAATGTGATTTTTGTAGCTACACCCTGCAATGTAGACAGCCTGTTCTAATGCAGAATCATTTAAAAGAGAAATCCTCAAATCGACTTTTGGACATGAAACTTTCTTTCTTTTTTGGAATCATGGTACCCTAATCTAGTATTCCAAAACTGTCCTTCTGGAGTGTTGAAATGAGGTACCGAAAGGGACAAATTTGAACATGTCGGGGCCTGTTTTTTTATACAGATATGACAGCATCTTCATCAAGAATCATTTAAAAAAGACAGGTGCAATTGGATGAAGAAAGTTCAAATCGATCATTAAAACTGAAGCATTCGGCGCGAGCCAGAAGCGTGGCTAAGCCCCATTTGTATGGCTGTCATGTTCGTTTCTGAGGATGATAACTGGGTTTTGCTATTAGGTTTGGACGGCGCCCCTCATTTAGGGTGATATTTTGACTTATTTAAGGGGATATTATCCAAGTGTTATTATGTGACCAGGGTGGATGAATACATTGGGGAAAATGGGGTCCGGTAATTTGCAGAGATTGCTGAAGATATTACATAATCTTGTATTCGGTATTACATAAAATCCATTGAAGTTTTCTGGTGCAGATGTTTTAGGTACTGTTACATAAATTTTAGGGCAATGTCTAATTTGGATACTGAGGTCAAGGAACCTAATTGTAGCAATAAAATAAAATGTTTTTGTGTGATGGGGGGCATTGTCGTGTCTTCGTTTTAGTCAATGAATAATCAAATTGAATACACATTTAAATTATAAATTAACATATGATACGCACTTACATTATTGATTTGGTTTGATTGTTTGGATTTCTTATACGATTTTATTTGTATGAGTGTTGATAATTCCTTACATTATACAATTTAATTTACAAAAGTAAAATACCTTGTAAAAGAATGGACGAGGAGTTTCAAAGATAGAAACATGAGGGTAATATGGAAATGTGACGTATTTCAACTATAGAGAGCCTTACTTTAGTACTGACTGCTACAAACAATCCCTCTCGTCTCTATTTGTCACGTTATAAAGCTAGAAATCAGTCCGGAGTTGTACTTATAAATTATGTGCTATTCTGGGTTTCGACATTTTCTTAAAGGTTTTGGAGGTACTTTTGTGATGCATTTAGTCTGACTTATATTAAAGGTAGGAAAATTTGTTTCTTGTGATGAAAAAAAGGATAATAATGAATGTATTGTTGGATTTCAATCAATCATTAACTTTTTAAGCCCCTTCTTCAAACCCCCTCCTCTAATAAATTTATTACTAATAAAGAATATTAATTGTGTAGTATTCCTTGGGACATACTAGAACATAAATTATTGTCTAGAACCTAGTACCTGCCAATATCTACCGACCCTTTTAATTAATCGAATCAAGCTGCACACCATGAAAGTCCACACAGAAAAGCTTGCCTCTAATGACAAACTCCTTAGAAACAATTTCAATAACACCCTCAATAAAATCCACCCCTTTTGCTGTACACAAAATCTATCAGCTATCAAGCAGTATTCAATTCCAATCACGTCCAGTAAATCTCGACCTTTACCAATCCTAAAAGGTCCTATTAGCCGCAAACCCAATGTTCATTATTATTTTATTTCTTGTACGCATGCTTCAGTTTATAATCGCCAATCACGTTGCGGTTTCACGCATGGTAGGTCGGCGTGAGAAGACAACTGCAGGCTATCCAGGAGATCAAAATGAAGGAAATTTAGTACATTGCGTACTTTTAGAGTCAGAATAGTGTGAGTCTCTCAAAACTAAAATCTTCCATGTTTCTGAAGATGTTTTTTCTATAGCTGTATATAATTTTAAAATAATATTGCGTCATTCACGTCATCTTAGTTGTTTCGTTGTTTGTAGTTGACATCGTTCCTTTGGGTGCCATCAAGAAGCTATGCAAGAGTAGAGGTTCATAGTTTTTTTTCTGCTTTTTCTCAGATTCAGCTGCTTAATAATTTGTATGCAGAATGTGTATCATATTTCTGAACCTATGCATAAGACTACTAATAAGACTCCAAATTTTAGTGATTTTCATGCTCAATTGTGTTGCCCCTTGAAACTTCAGTAAATTGTGTAATTTTCGATTCCACATTATTTTTAAAGCTAGAAGATAAATAAAATGAATTCAACAAGAGTTAAATTAATTATTATTTTCATTTTTTAAGCTTTAGCTTTTGATTTTGATTTAGACATTGAGGGCTCTTAAGTTTCCTTAGAGGCCCTCAAAATGTTCATGTTATCCTAGATTAGGCCCTAGATTGAAGGCTAAACCGTAACTAAAAACCTTAGGACCTCAGTTCGATTTTTAACTTTGCAGTAGGTCATACGATTTTTACCCCATAACATTTTTATTTAGCTATTTTTGTGTTTACAGAAGCATTTTTGGATTCAATTAAAAACGAGATTCTAAATTAAAGATTATGGCAAAAACAAATTAACTTGAATCGACATTTTCATAACAATAACTATCTTGCTCAAAATGCACACACAGCATAGTCGACTGGAAGGCAAAAGCATCTTTTCAGATTTCATGCAAATTTGGCATGACATTACTTACGCTGTTACAGCTATGAACTACCAGTAAATTCCATTTTTTTCTGGTCAGAGTTTTCTTTGCAGATGAGACAAAGCAAAAGACAAGAAAACGTATCATTAAAGTCGGGATCTTTTAACAGTAGACAGAACCGGATTCTATACCAAAATAAAAAGGGGAAGAGGGAGTTATGCTTTTCATATATATTGTACTTATGAGGAACTTGTTTCTTGGTAGAGTAGATATCTGTCTTTTTGTTGTTGTCATTTGACTTTAAACTCGGGCATTAAATATAATTTAGTAGTCTAGGGAATAAAATTTCTTGGAAATAATTATTTTGTTCTACGAAAGGCTTTACTCTAAACTCTAAAAGCGATAAAAATTGAATGGAGAAACACCTTTCTTTGAAGGATTTAAGTTTTTTTAAGGGGTGGAGGGGGGGTTGAATATATGAAAAAGAGAGAAATCGTGCACGCTTTTTTTAAAGACTAAACAATATTATAAACAGCTTGCAGAAAGCAATGGGTCGCTGTACTGTAATTATTCTCTTGGAATTGAGCTGACTTAAGAAAAAGTGTGGAATTTTTAAATAAGAGGTTAGTTATCTTACTTTACTCATATTTCTTTGATTTGTGTAGTTTAACTTTTTTGTAACATTTAATGAGACAGCATATTCATAAACTTTCCGACAAATAGCCATGCCCGATTGCCCACATTCTATCACGGTATTTACAGAAATAAATTAGCGTGAAATTTCAGGAATTTATTAGAATAACGACACATATTTTCCTATGGGTAAACCCAAGAACTTAGTTGCATAAGGCTCTTGATTTATTATTACAATTATTAAGTGAAAATAACGAAAAAATTATGTAAACTAAATGCCGAAGGATGGTATTTAATAAATAAAATTAAAATCTCCAGAAGTAGAGGTCGACTCTTACTTCTGGAGATTTTTATTTTCTTCTGTGGATATACACTTCGAAATAAAACCAATCGATTTCTTTCTGTCTCTTACGACATCCTTAACCCAGGAAACAAGCCTTCTAAAATAACCTAATAAAACTTTTGACCCTCTATATCATTTCCCCGGAAAAAAAAACCATGATTTAAAATTAAAAAGCAGTACATTGGTTTTGCTAAAACTATGGAAACAGCAACTAGGATACTTCCAAAACTAATATGATTCTTTCTGTCTCTTGTGAGTGACATCACCATGTCTAACTCTAAGCTTCAAATTACGATGCGTACATTGGTTGTGCTAAAGATCTACAGAAATAAACATCCAGAATCAAACCATTGTGACTCTTGCGACATCCCCAATCCAGTGGACAATTCCGTTAACCCACAATGTATCAGTTACCATTTTCTCGGAAAACTCCATTCTCCATTGCCTCAAATTACGAGCCGTACAATGGCTATGCCAAAGATCTGGAGAAACAAGCATCTGAACTCAAACCAATCTGTTCCTTTCTGTCTCGTCTTGCAACATCCTAAATCTAGAAAAGAAGCCTTCAAGAACAATCGCGGCGATGTTAGTTAACCCACATCGAATAAATCATTTTGCGAGAAACTCAATTGCTTCAAATTACGAGCTATACATTGGCTGTGCCAAAGATCTACAAACAAGCATCTGAGCTCAAACGAATCTGTTCCTTTCTGCCTCTTATGACATCAGGAAACAAGCCTCCAAGACGAAGAACAATCGCGGCGATGTTAACCCGCAATGTATCAATTATCATTTTTGCGGGAAACTCCGTTGCTTCAAATTACGAGCCGTACTTTGGCTGTACCTAGGATCTACAAAACAAGCATCTAAACTCAAACCAATCTGTTCCTTTCTGCCTCTTGCAACATCCTCAATCCAGGAAACAAGCCTCCAAGAACAATTGAAGCGAAGTTTACCCACAATGTATCAAATATAATTTTCGCGGGAAACTCCATTGCTTCAAATTACAAGTCGTACATTGGCTGTGTAAAAGATGTACAGGAACAAAAACATCGAAAGTTCTAAACTCCAACCAATCTGTTCCTTTCTGCCTCTTGCGACATCAGGAAACAAGAACTATCGCCGCGATGTTAACCCACAATGTATCAATTATCTTTTTGGCGGGAAACTCCATTGCGACACGCCATCGCCGTCTAACCACCTGGCCTCGCTATCCGCATTTAGGCACAAAGGGAGACGATAACCCCTTCGGTTCTTTAAAAAGTGACATCATTGCGCAATTTAGGGATGCAGATGTTCCGGAGTGCGTGATGCTCATCATCTAGGTGTCGCTTCCGTTACGTGTAGGGTGCTGTTGATTTTTACCTGTTGGAAACATAGAGAAGAAATTAAAGTAAAGGCGCTGTAACCTTATTCTGTAAGAGTGCAAAAAATAAACGCATTTTCTATTTGTCTGTCAGGTGATTTTAAAGCATTTGGCGATAGAATTTTTGCAAAATGTCTTACACTTGTATATATTTTTTTCTATATTAAGACTTTATCTCAAAATACATCGTGATAAAAATTTTTTATCTAATAATATAACCTACCGATTATGAAAACTTGCTATTTTTTTTTTAAATGGCAACTTTGTTTTGCAAACAAGTACTAAGTTACCAAGTATGACGCTCTTACTTTGTCTGTCCCGTGGTTTGTTTTTGCTAACCTTTTTTTTACGAGTTTTCAATGAGGCTTCCACTTCTACTCTTATCTCAGTATTACAGTTGGAAAAGAAAATGTATTTAATGTGAAAATGTCCTTAAACTTTCATATTGGCTTTATTTTAGTGCAAAATTACTTCAAATATCAAAACTAAAAAAATAAATAAACAACAGAATTTAAACGGACTTTTAAATTACGTGTATTTCTCCTAAACTAACGGCAGGTGGTCATAAAAGATCATCAATAACTCCTTCGGTTAAAACCACTCCGATGATTGCGCAATGGAGGGATGGGGTGATGCAGATGTCCAAGAGTGCGTGATCCTCTTCATCTTCATCCGGGAGTCGCTTCCGTTGGGGGATGTTCAGGATATCAAGGAGTTGTTGCTGTATACCTGTTGTTAAATGTTGGAGATATATGCGCGCGATAATTATCGTGTATTTGAAATAATGCTATCACAAGGCAGGGTTACCACTCAAAACTTTCAGCAAAATTTAGGGACTTTTCAAGGCCACATAATTTTTACTAAGGGCTATAAAAAGGTTAGTTGAAAGACAAAGTCAGTTGAAATTGCAAAGTCATCGGCTTTCAAATACCATAATTTGGCTACATCGTGAAATCCATTTTTAGGTGGGACTAGACAAGAAAAGTGTTTTACCTTCTTTTTTTAAGTGAATACAACTAAAAATAAGTGGGAAATTTAGGGGCTTTTCACGAACTCCTCAAACCATTTTAAAATTCAGGCGCTTTTAAGTTTTTTTAAACGTGTAGGAACCATAGATATGTGGGAACCCTGCAAAGATATTAATTTTAAATAATTTTCAAATCACAAATGCAGGCGTAGTTAACATTCTAATGCAGTAGACATCCTTATAACTGATAAACTAAAGTTTAGTTGTTCATTTTATTGCACATTTCTACATTGATTTTATTTACCTTGTAATAAATGCACAATATAATTAATGCGGCGTTTTATTCAATGTATTCAAGCATTATAATTTACATATACCATTAAAAAGATACAATTTCGTTAAACATCAAGTGAAAATCTTGTATAGTAATATCTGCCAAAACTTGCCCATTTTGTTATTATAATACACTCATAAAATATTATTATAAATTTTGACTAACTCCTTGGACTTTTACAGATACATAGTTTTTCGCCCCTGAAAATATTAATTCCTGTTTCGATTCCGATGCTTTTTAGCGAACTAAGTCTTATTGCAGCAAATAAAGTTTTACAGATTTCTGACTTACACGATTTACATTCGCCTTATGAATACTAGTTTATGTTTACCTTAGAATAATGATTTCACTTTAACGCTTTTCTTCTGTGACTAAATAATTAGCAATAATTATAACTGTTAAAAAAATTTAAAAATGATTTTTTGATGTCGATACGAACTTAACAATGTTTGATCATGATTAAAGTCTAAATTAGCTGCTCAAAGGATGGATTTTTATGGGCATATTTTTAGGGACTGCCCTTATAAAATAACGTCAATGATATCCTGGTGCTAATACTTATCGTGACACTAAAGTGTACTTTGTTCGGAAGAGCTAAAGATTACCCTTTGGAGCCTTGGCATCATTTTTATTGCGTGTCATGCTTTAGCAACGGGAAGTGTCGTTAGTTAGTATGAATATCATTTTTTTTATTTATTTGTGGGCCGTGATTTCTTTTTAATGTCAACGATTAATTTTTGCATCTGCGCTGCTCTCTCACGATTTTTGGAAAAAATGAGTTTTCTAGATTGTGAATAATTGTAATTAATGCACAAGTAAAGCAATTAGTATAATATTAACGTTTAAGTTACATAACATTGCGACCGCAATTTTTATCTTCTTGTCACTGACTCAAGCCTTTCGTTTTTAATATTTATTAAATGCGGGAACATATATTAGCCTGCAGCTATTTTTATGGGCTATGCTTACATATCGAAAAGTCGTTACGTATTTTTTTTTTTTTAAATCTAGTATCCGTATATATAAGCCGAACAGCTGTACAGCCTGTACATCAGTTGAAAGTATAGGAACAGAAGTACTATCTTTTTCTAGTACTTTAAATTAAAGCAGTAATAGTACTAATTTATTAATTTTCCGATAAAAGAGAGAGGCGATGGGTAAAAAAAAATTTATAAATATCTTAAAAAAGAAAATAATTTAAGCGAAATGAACTGAGTACTTTTGTTTATCATGTATGTCTCTAAAATTGTGTATTTCTTCACAACAAACTTCAACTCATATATTTCTCAATAAAAAATAAATTTTTATGTAGATTTTCAAAAGTAAATATCTAAATAACATTACAATTAAACTTTATAATCATTCAAAAAGATTGATTTTAATCTATAATAATAAAAGAAAGAGTCTGTCTGTCTGTGTGTCTGTTATCGGATCGTAAAAGACCTACTTATACTGCCCTCAGAAATTCGAAATTTTTAAGATAGATTCCCTTTAATACTAACGTGTGCACCTGAGGCTTAGTTTTTTCATATTTGTTCCATTTTTGAAGAAAATTTGAATTTTCTGAAAAAAATACACCACTTTCGCTCAAATCCGATCATTTTTTTCTCTTTCCTGATGCCATCGGCTGAAAAAATTAAATAAAACTTTTAACGAAAACATTTAAAATTCAAAATGTTTATTTTATTCTTTTGCCATTACTTTATAAAAATTTAATTCATTATTTGAAAAATAATTGACATGTTTCAAGTGACTTAATTCCGCCAGTCTTCATTCCCGGATTTTATTGTGGGTTTATTTGATGATTTTTTCATTGATTTTTCTGTTGACTGCATGTATGCATATTTAAGCAATAAATGTATAGTTAAGGTATTACTGAACTATGATGGTTAATAAAGGTCATCGCACTAGAGCTATTAGTGCTTCATGTCTTTATTTTTTTGCCAAATACGTTGCCAACTCGCCAAATTATTAACTAAATCGCCAAATAGGCAATCTTTTATAAATATTTATAAGTGGGGTGTTCGAAGGGTCTGGTAAAAAATGTATAAGGTGTGGTTACTAACTATTTTCTCGCCAAATTATTTCAACGCGCAAATGAAGCTAAAGGTTTTATGTTTATGAGAAGGGTGATGACATTTATATGATTTTATAGCGTATTTTCAATTCGAACTTTTAAGGCATGAAGGATTTTAATTCATAAAGAGCGAAAACATTAGTTTATGTCTATAAAGGGTATATGGTAACATATTGGAATCTATTTGAATTTTTTATCCAGTGCGAAGAAAGATATTTGCTAATAATAAATAATTCTTAAAAATACATAAAAACACGAACTACAGAGAGTGCGGATTAAAGAAGTTGGAACAGATTGACCTTATTTTTTTAAAACAAATATCTAGTTTCTTGCTGCTACTAAACCTGATCCAAATCCGCAAATCGTGCATCTACCATTTACTTTTACACTGCATCTGCCCCCTCCCCCTCAAAACATCGCAAAAAAAGCCCCCTCTACCTGTTGGAAGTCAGAAGAATTACGGAAACGGAAAACAATATTCGGCAGGTGCAGCGAACTACAGGTGAGAGGGAGCCAGAAGGGCGTGGCCCCTTCTTTTGTATTCTCCCTTACTTAATCCCCAAGTTGACAAAACAGAAAAACAAATTTCCGCTTCTTAATTTGCACTCATGTGTGAAACTACTAGAACACACGCCCGGATTTTTTTTTCCTGCCTTTATCCGGTAGACATGGACAAGTTTCGGCAAGGCTAGTTTTGGAGTTAGTAGGCTCAGTGGCTGAGAGGTATTGTGCCCGCCTCGTAAGCCCAAGATTGAGGGGTTCGAGTCCCAACTGAGTCGTCAGATTTTGTGGATGGGAAAATCTTGGGCACGCATGTCATATGATTATGTGGCGTGTAAAAGATCCCTTCAGTACCGGTTTGGCTTGGGTTCTCTCGGCAAAATTAAATCTCGGCATACTTTGACATACAGAGAGATCAGATACATTGTAATCTGAGCGTCGAAATCAGCGAGAGCCGCCTATATGGTGCCACACAAAAAAATGGCTCTCAGTTCTGGGGAATATGCCGAGGGCTTGACCACCAATAAAGCAGCCCCGTTTGAAAAAAAAAGTTATGGAGTTAGATATCTTTACCAGATTTGGTTTAGTGATTACCTTTTCGACTGTGAAATCATCATTGAATTTTCATAAATTATATTATGTTTGAAAAGACTATAATTTTTTTTTAACGCAGGCTACTTTTTTTACCTTTATCCACTAGACATAGACAAGTTTCAGCAAGGATAGTTCTGGAGTTAGACATCTGGTAGCCTGACCAGATTTGTTTAAGTGATTACCTT
Organism: Oedothorax gibbosus; assembly: GCA_019343175.1. Lineage (NCBI taxonomy): Eukaryota > Metazoa > Arthropoda > Arachnida > Araneae > Linyphiidae > Oedothorax > Oedothorax gibbosus. The sequence goes on from JAFNEN010000611.1 coordinate 198,449, forward strand.
TTCGACTGTAAAATCATCATTGAATTTTTTAAAATCATATTTTATGTATAGTGATTTAGTTTAAAAAGTCTATAAATTTTTTTATAGCAAGATAGTTGAATGACAAACTGTCAGTTTTTGTTTATTTCGGTAATTGTGAATTAATTTTTAGAGTTAATTTTGGCTAATATTGTGTTATGCACTGGAAGACATTTTGTCTATTTTATCCTAAATGAGCAGCTTAAACACATCAAATACGTTATGTTGTTTAGAACCCTGGTTAAGTGACGAGTCTGCACATGTACCTCCAGTTCATTGCAATCTGGTCCAAAAGCATAAAAAAATATTTGTTTAAATTTGATTTTTAAAGTGATTAAAAAGTATGTCCTGAAAGATCCTAATGTCTAAAGTAAGCGCGTCCCCCCTAAACACCCCTTAAAAATTTTACCTATTTATTTCCGAGTAGATAACTACTTGGGCGGGGTTATACTTGTATATAGATCGATTTCGACTAAACTCGTCTTGGGGATAAATAAAATACTAAATCGAAACCACTTCTTTACGAATTACGGTTAAACAATAATTAGTGTAAACTTAAAAAAAAACGATGTTCTAAAAGATGGTCCATTAATATTATGCTGGCATTCCAATTGAGGTTCGATTTCCGGCTACATTTTGGAGCCCACCCATGTTGTGATCAAACCACTGCCACTGATGATGTTCTCAAAAACCTTTCAACGCCCCCCCAATTCCTCAGTGAGACTTGAAATTCGAAAACGCCCCCTTCACCTTGGTCGTTTCAGAGCAGTGCCCCCCCCCCCCCTCCCCCGGGGGCTTTTGCGCCCACGTTGGGAACGTTATGACGTGAACATTTTATGGTCACTTTTCAAAATTAACCCATTAGTAACGTTTGGTAAGAAAATTTTCCATGCGAAAATGAGATGTATGCTTTATTTTACCTTAATATACACACTATAAAGTCCGGATTGGGTGAGTTTGACTCATCCTTTCATCCCTTAAGTGGGTCGATAAAATGCGGACCAAGCATGCTTGAGAACTAAACAATGGGGATTCCCCGGTGAGGTTGACCACCTAACCGGAACACATGCCTAGCATCCCAGAGCCTTTGGTCACGTAAGCTGAAATGGGCACTGCAGGCCTTGGCCCACTAACGGGCTGTTGAGCCGAGGAATTTAGTTTTGGTTTATACACAATATAAGACAAATGAAGAGCATAATCCTAAACAATTTATGTAGAGCACATTATGTAACACGAAACACGAATTTAACATATTAAAGATAACTTTTTTATTCGGAAATGAAGGCGTAAATCGTATTGAAATACACTGCATAAAACTAGGGGTGTGTAACACTATACGACTTTGAATTACTGCCCAATAAATCAATGCACACATTTGAAGGTAATTGGCCCCCATGTTTCATATTACGTAATTTTTCCCAGTTTTTATTCATGCACTTCTGCGATTTCATTGGTTGTTTCGGTTTCACTCTCAATGCGCGGGCTTTTTCGTCTGCTGTGTTTCATTTTAGAGGCCTTTACGTGCAACTTGTTTTTATTCTTGCTATTTATTAAACTTTATGGGTGTTGATTCGATTAAATTTAACTATTGCAAATTATTACCAAAAACGTCAATGTTGTTGGAAAACTTCGGTTTAGATGATATTTGTTTTATGCAGAGAAATTAAGTGAAATTGTGGGACAGCAATTTAACGTGATTCACGAACATAGAAAAACCTTTAGTTCTACTGAAAGAAAAGTTTGTACACAACTCATTTTCGGAAAATAGCAAAACAAATGTGATTCTAGTAGGACAAAGAATGAAAACAATATCGCTGGAATGTGAAACATGCATAAAATTACAAAAAATATAATTATCGTGAAACGAAAATATTACATAAAATTTAATTATCAAGAACCAAAAAATCAGCACTCAAAATCGTATGATCAATTCACAATGTCGACACTGAATATCGCGATATCAGAATAATATCGGAGAGGTATCGATATTTAATTTACCATGCGAAGGGGACTCCTGAAAGCAGGTGAAGATTGAAACAGGAAATGATGTACACGATACTAACCCATCGCAATTATAATTGATAACGATAGCAAAAGCATTAGGATTGGATTAGTGTCTACCATTGTCTTGAATGCATTGTTACGGAGTATATAATGGTCGAAATAATTCTGTTTGCACATTGGGGTAAAATTAAGAAACTAATCGACAATTTTTATGCTTTCTCTTATGCATGTCCTAACTTGTTCTTTTTTTACTCATTTTATAATAACATCAAGACTGTAGAGTTTTGAGGAAAAATTTGAATGAGAGGGAAAAACTTGTAAAAAGTGGAGTTTTTAGTGGATTTAGGGTAACGAGTACAGTGATTGGCCCCCTCACAGTGATTGGCCCCTCATTCACTATTGAAAATAATAAGATGTTAAAGCCCAAAATAGGTGTGACAAAGGTTTTTAAAATTCCTACCATTAACGTTTGTCATGTTGGCAACAACATTTTGGGCTTTAACGCCTTTAACATCTTATTATTTTCAATAATGAATGAGGGGCCAATCACTGTACTCGTTACCCTATCACTTTAACGAAACTTAAAATACAAGCTCGTTAAAGCAAAATTTTAATAAACTGTAGGGGAGAGTGATGCTAATGGGACAGTTTTTTTTATTAACCTCTGTATTTCAGCAAAAATACAATACGTTTAATTTCTTTTTTTACAAGCTCATAAACTGAACATTCGTTTACTTAAAAAATCATTCGACAAATGTTAACACATAAACATATTTTAGTTGCTGAGCATTTTAAACAAACATGTAAATGTAATAGTAGCCCTCATATGTGGGGTCTAATGGGACAGGGCGCAGGGCTAATGGGACATGGTAAATGTTGCCTTAATTAAAATTTTAAAAAATTGAAAAGTTATCAGAAAATGACATGAAAATAAAATTTTAAAGCAAACACCATTTACATAATGAAATTTGATTTTTTAAAACATTTATTTACCATTGAAAGGTGAAATATCAAAGTTTAAAACTCAAAATCGAAGATGTTCCCATAATTTTTGTTAAATCACTGGAAAGGATAGTTTTGTAACTAAATCTTCGAAAATTTCTCAAATTTGTCCTCTTTTTCAAGGTACGTGAATTTAAAAAGACCGTCTTTATAGCTTACCCGGAGTTCATCGCTTTTTATTTCAGAAATAAATCCCATGTAATAAAGAATAGTTTGCTTTCTAGCAAATTTTACCAACAACAAATAATTTATTTTCACTAAACTCTGTGCATATGTAATTAATGAAATTGTAGATGGAAAAATATGTCATCAATAAAGCTACTTGAACTTTCTCTTATTATAAGAAGAAAAATGTACAAAAAGTTCATAATTAAAGATTTAAAAAGTTTTTGGCAACTTGACTGAATAAGATATTAGAGATTTATATAGATTTTTCAAGAGAATCATACAAAGCTAGGTTTATTAGTGTCCCATTAGACCCCACAGTTTCTGTCCCTTTCGACCCCACAGAGCTATTATTTACAAATGATCCAACAAAGAACCACGTGTATTTCACCACAGTATTTCACATAGAATATCTTAATCTATGATATGTCTTTTACCTAAAACTATAGTTTAATTCATGAAAAGTTTTTATTTAATACTTTTTAAAAGTGTAAAAATGGTACACTTTTAACTAACTTTGGAATCTCCAAAACAACAATTCTTCTTTCCACTTCAACACTTGCTTTTAATGGGTAATCTGTGGTTGTTAAAATGTGAAGTCTAACTGTTACAATATTGTAGTGTAGAAATATTTGTAAAAAAGTATATTATTCCCCTCTTTTTGCCACTTGTCCCTTTAGCCCTGCGTCCCATTAGCCCCCACTCTCCCCTAATTTCTCATCGGGCAAAATTTTGTGAATACTAGATATGACTTCAACAGTCCGTAGTCTGCAGTTTCACGACGATTGGGTCGTTGGATCTAGATGGTTACAGTGTTAATTGAAAACTATTGTTTTATTATGTATGAAATATTATATCGATACTTTATAGAGACTGTAAAAAAAGTCGGTTAGAGTAGGGATCTTCAGTTCCGTTTGTTTCAGGAATTAGTTCAGGAACATTTACATTAGGTTCTGCACGACCAAGCTAATTGGGGAATTTCTGTGGGAAATGCAAATAAAAACCACATATGCTACAATTTCTCATCGTAAATTAAGCCACATTCCGTTATTCATAATTTACCAATAGTATAATATCTTCCAGTAAGTATCATTGCTCTACGTGCCCCAACGGCTGGTAACTGGGAACTGTGTGTATGAATCCATTTATTTATATAAGCCCCAAAAAACTAACCAAATGCTGGAATTTTACGATCTGAGACCCGTTTTAAGCGTCACCGTTAGTAACAAAATGCTCTTTCTTCCAGTGTATCGGAAGCTATTAATTAATTAACACAAAGCAAACGCCGTCCATATAAATCGTATGCATATCCTCCTCTTCTAATCCTAGTCCGAATATACTGGTAGGTTCCGCTCAATTACATGCAGCCAGATGGAACATAAATTCGCATTAACAAGGTCACCCAAGAGAGGTGGACGTCAGCTTATAGGCCGAACCCAATTTTAAAAAAATGTGGACAAGACCAGCAGTCAATTCTTCAGGATGAAGAGGTACTCATGATTTCCTACTCACCTTACGGGCGGCAGCGCCTATGGGAAACCAATATTGTCAAGGCAATATCATGGGTGACCCAGTTTCTTTATTTGAATTGAATTTCCTATTTTTTAATTCCTTTGGGTTAAATAATCCTATTTTTTAATTCAGTTATTTAAAAAAGAACAATGATTCTGTATAAAGTATCGTAGAATCCTCTGAGAGGATGTCAACGCTGCAAGGTGTCGAGGCCGGATTCCGTGACATTTGCACACAGTAGATTTTGCTCACATATATGGGAGAAGTATGTGGGGTTTGTTGAATGGGAGAAAGAGAGACTCGTCTAGAAGAGATGAAGGCTTATATCTTATAGAGGGATCGTTAACATTGAATAAGGTTACTAGTGAATGCCTCAGAAGTAGACCTTTCTTTCTAAATTTTTAGAGGAAAAGCATAATACGTTTGTAATTTTAAATTTGTGTGTTCTATTTAAAACGTCGCTCTCTATAAAAGAGTCAAAACAAAACTAATAAAGATTGCTTTTTTTATTACATTAAAAATTCAAAACAGTCTTTAAATCTACTACAGCAGAACGGAGCAAAATTAGTAATTTTTTTTAGTCACCGATCCTTCTTCAGTAAAAAAATAAACAAGAGACAGGTTCACAAATGGTTCTCAAGTATCACGCTTTTTTGGAATTTTTTATGTGTAAGCATCTGATATGTGTGCACGGACCACGACACCCCAGGGCGCACAGTTGATGATATATTTATGGCGTTTCTTGATTCAGCACTTTTCTCGTACTGAACCACGGCCAACTTCAATAACAAGGCCAGAGAAGCTTTCCCAAACATGAGCGTAGACGGAATTTTTGACGTCACTGTTCCGAGTGCCGAAGATCGAGAAACTAGTTCGGACGCATTCGGAACCATAAAAATGTGGTCAGCGGTGAACAAGTGGTTCCGAACAGGTTTCGAGACAGGTTATCTTCATCTTCGGAACAACGTCACTCGGAACTATGACGTCAAAAATTCCGTCCCCGAGCGTGTTTGGAAGAGCTTCTTTGGCCTTAGTAGTTGAGTAGGCCGTGACTGAACTATCCCCCATCCTTTTTTTTTTCCTACCTTCATATTTTACTCATTTACTTCAGATTATCTTATACTAGGGCTCACTATGCCAAGCTACATTTTTTTTAAAAATTATATGAAAGAAAAACCAAAACTCAATATCACTTATCACTCAATATCACAATATTTTATGAATGAAAATGAGTTCATTCATAAAATATTTTATTCCTTAAAAAAACTATTAAATATTATTAAATAATAAGGAAATATTTTTTTAAAGAATATCCAATTGTAAGATATCTATCGTCAAAACTTTTTCATTCTTTTTCAGGCACTACCCTCAGTTACGATTGGCAAACAAACCGGACAACGCAATAGAAGACAAAGCCAGCTGCTGCCAACCAAATGAAACAAAAAAACAATAAAAAATGTTTTTTGTCTTTTACTCAGAAAACCCCCCTTTCCAGTGAAAGGGGGGTCTTTTATGGCAGGTGCCGATTGTGAACAGCTGACTGCATTTTGAAGGGGGGTGAGGGGGAGGGGTAGCCACGCGACGTACACCTGCCTTCACGTGGCGCATCAGGTAGTTTTATAGGTATAAGTGGCGGCTTCTTGTGTCCAATGTTACGTGTTTGGGTTACAATTATAGAGCAGTTTGTACAAATATCAGAATTTTAACTTTTAAAAAAAAATCAGAGCTTTTTTAAATATCACAACTTTAACTTTTTATCACTTAAAAAAAAGCTTATTTTTTTACTTCTAATAAGTGATGTTAAATGTAACTTCCTAGTTCAGTCTTATAAGCGTTTTTTATTTCAAAAATTTCATATTTTTCAGTGAATAAAATAATAATTTTTCAATTTAAAAAAAAAATTTGTTCTGGATACATTACCTCACTATGTATCGCAAAACTCGGGTATTTTGTCCTCGAGTATAGAGTATGTTGTAGGAGAATCCTTATATTGAAGTCAATTTACATTTTTAATAAGAAAACAGTTAAGTTTTTACAGATTTTCCACTTTTCTTTCTGATATCTTTTTGGAAATGAAAATTCATATGGCATGGAAAACTCATTTCCAAGGGCAAAAATTAAAAAACACGAAGGTATAAGCGACTTAATTTTCAATTTTAGCTTCCACGCTACTTTTTAACATAAAAAGTGGAAGCCTTTATAAAGCCTAGGTCCGTCTGTCTATTTACCCGTCTCCTGCTTTCACAGCCCAAACTACAAATACTACAGACAAGTGTGATTCGAAGGACGTGTGAAAAAAAATTCGAACTCAAAGTGCTGCAATTATTTTTAAAAAAAAACACCTGCAAAATTTATGTTTCAATTCGAATATTCGAAGAAAAAGAAATGAAAATAGCGTAGACAAGTAGAGTTTGACGAGAGTAGAATAAGTTTGATGTTTAAAATTTCATATAGACCTAAATGACGTGTTTAGCGCTTTTTTTAGACGCGTGGGGAAATATTGTGCGAGGAAGCGACTCTATAAGTGACATTTTCTTTTTTTCAAACTTACTTTGTTTTAAGTTATAGTGGTTGAATTATTTAGACCCACCTAACATTTAAAGACGTCAATATGCCCGCTAAAGACAATATTTATTTACCAAAAGACGTCTGCACAACGACAGTCTCTCAAAAAATGTAACAGGTTATCAGAAACAGAACGTTATAAAATAGTAAATACCTTCCAACATCCGTCCGCAATCAAAAGCGTAGCAGCAGACCTGTTGCTCCCCGGGAACCTATTAAATTCTAGAGACCGTGGTGATGCCATTTCGAAAAACTTCAATATAATAATATAACAGCGGCTGAGAGATGATTTTTAATGGAAGTAACGAGGGACCGTGCAGCAACAGTGAACATTTCTGCGAATTTATATTGCAGCAACGGATTTTTTTTTTATTTGCTAAAATGGTAGAATTGACAGTTAGGTCATTAGTGTAATAGAATCCAATCGGTTTAGAATGTTTAGAAAACTAAAATGAGTCTATTTAAAAGCCTGTCAACTCTAAATGGTATGTCCGTGTGGACACGGATAGCTTTAACAACGCTATGGCTCATGCACTGATCTGTTAGAAGATGATAACTAAACAACTAACCAGTCAGTCGTCATCTAGGATTATATGTGCTTGTACGGGTCAGGTAACAGAGCTCTTACTACTATTTTAATTGATTTAAATTGTTCCTAAGATTGTTCTCACACGAAACACATTAGGGTAATTCCATGTAACTGTAGTGTAAGTTACAATTTAAGGGGAGATTTAAAGCTTTTTAAATTTAAAAAATACAGCAAATTAAATAAAGCACGTTACATTATTTTGTTTTAATAAGTGTACATCAATTATTCTACTATTTTTTAGCCTACTTTTCTTTTTTTAATTCGAAAGAATTAAAAACAAGAAGTTCATAAAGAACTAAAATAGCCTACTTTCCTGTTACTTAAATAGTTACTGAAGTTCTAATCGGGAAAAAACTAGGTTTCTAACAGTAAATATCATCAACAGCCGTTTCTACACTAGATTTATACATATTAGAAAAAAAAATCGAAACGCAGCATCCAGCTAATAATTTAAACTTCTAAAAGCCAAAATCAACTATTTTCCTTATTATTATTTCGCAAATCAATTAAACATTATTTATCGTCTGCTCGCGATTTATTTGTAGTTCGAGGAATAATTAAATATTTATTAATAACAAAAGTAATGAAACTCCAAACTGCATTAAAAAAATAAGAAATGTAAATTAAAACTTAGCATAATTGCATGCAAAAGTATGCCTTGCCGCTTTCTTGTTAGATAATTAATGAATAATCAAAGAATCAAATTGTGTTACATTTTATGACGTCATTCCAAACTGATTCATGAAAATGTTATTTTGCTTCAAATATTTTTAAATAAATAAAGTTTCTCATGCCATTGTTGATTTGGCAACAGTGATTTAAATGACTCAAAATTGAATTTCAATGCTAATTCAAAGGGAAATTCGCCGACAGATAGTAGATTTATGTCCGTCCGGACGTACAGATAGACAGACGGACAAAAAGTATGAAAGTTGGGTATCTGAGGTCATAGCTTTCTAACAAAAAAAGAATTTTTAAGATCCGATGGATAGAACCGATTTTGGAAGGGGGGTACGGACAGACAGACAGACGGACAGACATACAGACGGAAAGACAGACATAAGAACAGACAGACAGATGGACATCAACCGCATTTCAATACCTACAGTGATTTAAATGACTCAAAATTGAATTTCAATGCTAATTCAATGGGAAATTCGCCAACAGATAGTAGATTTATGTCCGTCCGGACGTACAGACAGACGGACAAAAAGTATGAAAGTTGGGTATCTGAGGTCATAGATTTCTAACAAAAAAAGATTTTTTAAGATCCGATGGATAGAACCGATTTTGGAAGGGGGGGGGGGGTACGGACAGACAGACAGACGGACGGACAGACAGACGGAAAGACAGACAGACATACGAACAGACAGACAGATGGACATCAACCGCATTTCAATACCTACAGTGACTTAAATGACTCAAAATTGAATTTCAATGCTAATTCAATGGGAAATTCGCAGACAGATAGTAGATTTATGTCCGTCCGGACGTACAGACAGACGGACAAAAAGTATGAAAGTTGGGTATCTGAGGTCATAGCTTTCTAACAAAAAAAGAATTTTTAAGATCCGATGATTAGAACCGATTTGGAAGGGGGGTACAGACAGACAGACAAACGGACAGACAAACGGACAGACAGGCGGACAGACATACGAACAGACAGACATACGAACAGACAGACAGATGGACAGACAGACAGTTGGACATCAACCGCATTTCAATACCTACAGTGATTTAAATTACTCAAAATTGAATTTCAATGCTAATTCAATGGGAAATTCGCCGACATATAGTAGATTTATGTCCGTCCGTACGTACAGACAGATGGACAAAAAGTATGAAAGTTGAGTATCTGAGGTCATAGCTTTCTAACAAAAAAAGAATTTTTAAGATCCGATGATTAGAACCGATTTTGGAAGGGGGGTACAGACAGACAGACAAACGGACAGACAGGCGGACAGACAGACGGACAGACATACGAACAGACAGACATACGAACAGACAGACAGATGGACAGACATACAGTTGGAACATCAACCGCATTTCAATACCTACAGTGATTTAAATGACTCAAAATTGAATTTCAATGCTAATTCAATGGGAAATTCGCCGACAGATAGTAGATTTATGTCCGTCCGGACGTACAGACAGACGGACAAAAGTATGAAAGTTGGGTATCTGAGGTTATAGCTTTCTAACAAAAAAAGAATTTTTAAGATCCGATGATTAGAACCGATTTTGGAAGGGGGGTACGGACGGACAGACGGACAGACGGACAGACGGTCAGACAGACAGACAGACAGACGGACAGACGGACATCGACCGCATGTCAATACCTACTTTTTCATTTTTTTAATTCTTTCGAATTAAAAAAAGAAAAGTAGGCTAAAAAATGAAAAAGTAGGTATTGTCATGCGGTCGATGTCCGTCTGTCCGTCCGTACCCCCTTCCAAAATCGGTTCTATCCATCGGATCTTAAAAATTCTTTTTTTGTTTAGAAAGCTATGACCTCAGATACCCAACTTTCATACTTTTTGTCCGTCTGTCTGTACGTCCGGACGGACATAAATCTACTATCTGTCGGCGAATTTCCCATTGAATTAGCATTGAAATTCAATTTTGAGTCATTTAAATCACTGTAGGTATTGAAATGCGGTTGATGTCCATCTGTCTGTCTGTTCGTATGTCTGTCTGTCTTCCGTCTGTCCGTATCCCTCTTCCAAAATCGGTTCTATCCATCGGATCTTAAAAATTCTTTTTTTGTTAGAAAGCTATGACCTCAGATACCCAACTTTCATACTTTTTGTCCGTCTGTCTGTACGTCCGGACGGACATAAATCTACTATCTGTCGGCGAATTTCCCATTGAATTAGCATTGAAATTCAATTTTGAGTCATTTAAATCACTGTTGCCAAATCAACAATGGCATGAGAAACTTTATTTATTTAAACATATTTGAAGCAAAATAATATTTTCATGAATCAGTTTGGAATGACGTCATAAAATGTAGCACAATTGGATTCTTTGATTATTCATTAATTATCTACCAAGAAAGCGGCAAGGCATACTTTTGCATGCAATTATGCTTAGTTTTAATTTACATTTCTTATTTTTTAATGCAGTTCGGAGTAGTGTCATTACTTTTGTTATTAATAAATATTTAATTATCCTTCGAACTACAAATAAATCACGAGCAGATGATAAATAATATTTAATTAATTTGCGAAAGAATATTAAGGAAAATAGTTGATTTTGGCTTTTAGAAGTTTAAATTATAGCTGGGTGCTGTGTTTCGATTTTTTTTCTAATGTGTATAAATCTAGTGTAGAAACGGCTGTTGATGATATTTACTTTAGGAACCTAGTTTTTTTCCCGATTAGAACTTCAGTAAGTATTTAAGTAACAGGAAAGTAGGCTATTTTAGTTCTTTATGAACTTCTTGTTTTCATTTTATGTTTAAAGTTGTAGTTATAATCACTTTTTACACATGTGAGTTACACTACACTCTTAAAACAAACGAGCGGTTTTAACTCAGTCTGAGTTAATTTCTACTCCTTTCCGTGCCGAAAATGCACTTCCCCTATAGGAGTGGATTTCACTCTTTTTGAGGAGTGGGTAAAAGAAATAAAAGAAAACAATCTACGTCCTACACTCTTAAAACGAGCGGTTTTAACTCAGTCTGAGTTAATTTACACTCCTTTCCGGTGCCGAAAATGCACTTCCCCTATAGGAGTGGATTTCACTCTTTTGTTTTAAGAGTGTTCAGAAAGGATAATTTTGCATGGAATTAGCTATTAGAAGTTTCACAGACAACGAATTTTTGCTCTTAAAGAATTTTTTATTCTTTTCAATGAAAAACAACTAAAGGACATGTTTCAGGTCTTAAGTAGCACCAGAAATTCTGAATAAAAATAAATTCTTTCTCGAGCTCCGATTGGTGAATCAATGTCACATGGAACACAGCACCAATCAGAGCAACGATTGAATTGAGCCAGAAATGAAAGCTGGACGGACTGCGTCACCTGGCACAAGCCAATTTAATTTTTTTAGTATAACATAGCCTTTTCATTCCATAATTTAATTAGAAATTTTAAATATTTTTTAAAACTATAAAATGTTTTAAAAATCATCAAGAAAGTTACGTTTCATATCACAACATGTTTTTTTTTAATTTATAACCATTTGTTTACACTTGTAAAAATTCAGAAATCATCTGACTTTTTAATTATAAAAATGTTCATAATTCATACCTGCTTTATAGAATCATCTGTTATAGAATCATATTTCTGTGATGGAATGTAGGAATTTTATGTTTAAATTACTCGATGAGTTTGATTCTCCACAACAAACATATCTGTTTGGTAAGTACGGTGTGTTTAAAACATTTAATTCCATTACGTTATATGATAACTTTAGAAAGACGATATGTTGTTAAAGATCCGAAAAAAATTATAAAAGTTAAAAGCAGAAAAATTATCTTAAATTATTTTAGAAGTTGTTCATCCATCCAAGATCTATGTACTTATATATAATTAAATTAATTTCTGTAAGGAAACAAGAAGTTCATAATTGCATGCAAAAGTATGCCTTGCCGCTTTCTTGGTAGATAATTAATGAATAATCAAAGAATCGAATTGTGCTACACTTTATGACGTCTTTCCAAACTGATTCATGAAAATATTATTTTGCTTCAAATATGTTTAAATAAATAAAGTTTCTCATGCCATTGTTGATTTGGCAACAGTGATTTAAATGACTCAAAATTGAATTTCAATGTTAATTCAAAGGGAAATTCGCCGAAAGATAGTAGATTTATATCCGTCCAGACGTACAGACAGACGGACAAAAAGTATGAAAGTTGGGTATCTGAGGTCATAGCTTTCTAACAAAAAAAGAATTTTTAAGATCCGAGGGATAGAACCGATTTTGGAAGAGGGATACGGACAGACGGACAGACAGACAGACGGAAAGACAGACAGACATACGAACAGACAGACATACGAACAGACAGACAGATGGACATCAACCGCATTTCAATACCTACAGTGATTTAAATGACTCAAAATTGAATTTCAATGCTAATTCAACGGGAAATTCGCCGACAGATAGTAGATTTATGTCCGTCCGGACGTACAGACAGACGGACAAAAAGTATGAAAGTTGGGTATCTGAGGTCATAGCTTTCTAACAAAAAAAGAATTTTTAAGATCCGATGATTAGAACCGATTTTGTAAGGGGGGTACAGACAGACAGACAAACGGACAGACAGGCGGACAGACAGACGGACAGACATACGAACAGACAGACATACGAACAGACAGACAGACAGTTGGACATCAACCGCATTTCAATACCTACAGTGATTTAAATGACTCAAAATTGAATTTCAATGCTAATTCAATGGGAAATTCGCCGACAGATAGTAGATTTATGTCCGTCCGGACGTATAGACAGACGGACAAAAAGTATGAAAGTTGGGTATCTGAGGTCATAGCTTTCTAACAAAAAAAGAATTTTTAAGATCCGATGATTAGAACCGATTTTGGAAGGGGGGTACAGACAGACAGACAAACGGACAGACAGGCGGACAGACAGACGGACAGACATACGAACAGACAGACATACGAACAGACAGACAGATGGACAGACAGACAGTTGGACATCAACCGCATTTCAATACCTACAGTGATTTAAATGACTCAAAATTGAATTTCAATGCTAATTCAATGGGAAATTCGCCGACAGATAGTAGATTTATGTCCGTCCGGACGTACAGACAGACGGACAAAAAGTATGAAAGTTGGGTATCTGAGGTTATAGCTTTCTAACAAAAAAAGAATTTTTAAGATCCGATGATTAGAACCGATTTTGGAAGGGGGGTACGGACGGACAGACGGACAGACGGACAGACAGACAGACAGACAGACGGACAGACGGACATCGACCGCATGTCAATACCTACTTTTTCATTTTTTTAATTCTTTCGAATTAAAAAAAGAAAAGTAGGCTAAAAAGTTTAACTAAAACTTTTGTTCGACTAAATTTTAAATTTGTGCTTACATATGGTCAACGCATAGAATTTGTTTCAATGACTTTTTCATCAAAAACATATTCATCATCAAATAAGTTTTACAGCAATTTTTTGTAATTTGTATTGGGGAAATTAAGTTTGTGAATACTATTAAAAGAGAATACGTTGTTAGTCAGAATAAATTAGAATATAATTTTCGAACTGGGTTCCAAATAATACACTTTCTATTAAAAGAACAAAAATTTTTACGAACGATATGCGTAATATTTCACCACGAAACTATTTTGCCTAATAGACGATTGCACATTGTACTGCTTAATTAAAGCTCCATCCAAAATAAATAATCACGTATCAATACCGAAACAAAAACTCTAAAATAATGACGCAAAAAATTAAAAAACAAACACAGATGCTCTAATTGACGTTGTCGAGACATTCTTTGAGAACAATGATTTAATCGCTCTTGCCAACCTTGGCGATGATTCCTCCTTCTGGGGATTTTAAAATTGTTTTTTGATATCCAGTTACCAAACTTATGACCCGTGAGACAAATAGCAAGAAAGTATATTCTATCAAGAATATAGTTTTCAACACTCAGTTCACTAATTGCTCACATAAGTAATGGCAGATAACTCATTTTAAGCATTTGCAGATGTATCTCAAAATGTATAATTAATGGCAAAATAATGTGTTTAAGTAATTGCGTATCTTTCAAGTCGTCTCGTCGAAAAAATTATCTAATATTCATCTTACTATCTGCATAACATTTTTGATTTGACTTGATTTTGAAATTGGGTATTACTTTTGAAACACAGGTGTATAACAACTAACAAGGCAAAAACAAAAACAATAATTGAGATTTTTACTGTCGGTAGATTCATATCATCCGAGATCCTTACATCAAAAATCCTTTGTCGTTGCAAACAAAGAATTCCGATTTAACAAAATGAACTTGGCAATGCTGTTGGCGATATAGATCACAATCGGCAGCCCTTGTTACAATTCCGGAAGACGGAACAAGTCTTACATGGAACAGGTAAATGAGGTTCGGTCATGTACCTCCTAGAAAGACGCCCTTATTTTTTTTTTATTAACTCACCTGAATTTGGCCTCTTCGGCTGGCAACATGCCCACCTCCCTGTTGTAATAATTAAAGGGACTCAAAAAGTCGTCTGCTACACCACCTGCTTTTAGTAAGAGGACTTTTGTGGTTTTTTGGACATCATTTGTAGAAAAAAATTGGGCTGAGCCTTCTGTGGCACACAAAGAAAGTTCATGATCTTCAGTTTTTATCGTAACACGTTATTTTAATTGACTCATTAATGGAAAGTAACGTGGAGTGAATCGGTGTACTTTGTAATCGTGACCTACAGTGTATTTTAAAAGATGTAATTTACTTTGAATGGATGTAACTTTATTGCCTTATTACTTCAGATACTCTCTCATAAGAAAATAGAGTAGAATAATTTTAATTATAAATTTATAAAAGCTGCTTTCTACTTATGATAAAATTAGCTAATTTTTTTATCCATTAATATATTCCCATATATTTGTCTCTTAATTTTTAAACCATTTTTAATAATCATAAATTGAAATTAAAAGCTCATTCTTTTGCATTGTTGGTGGTTATAAAATTCAGTTCCAGGCATCTTTTACAATACATAAGGTAGAACTTCAATCGACGTGTGTAGTCCATTGTGCCGCTCTAATAGGTCGTTAATTTAAATAATCCACCATTACATAAAGCCACAGTCAGAATCTCATCTAAGGTAGAAGCGCACTCTCATTTGTTACTAATTAAATCCGCTTTCTACGTTCACGGGGGGTCTACTTTAATTCAATGTATGTTTACTTCAGAAACTTGAACATTTCTTAGAACAAAGGTGCTTCCATCTGATGTGGCAATATTAACAGATGTTTATAGAGAGGCTTCTTTCTTGGTCAGTAGCGTTTCGTGTTCCACAGTAAACTGTTTAAATTATAGGATAAAAGCAATATGCATAGTGAGGTCTAGAAGTTTTTGATTTTAATAGAATATTATACTATCTCCGTAATATTTCACGAAGAAGACATCGGTCCATCGGCGTATATAACCCTCTAGTACATACTGTTTTTATTTGTCAAAATACACATTAATCCACTTTATGACTTTAAAATATTATTGATATTTGGCAACTTTAACAATTTGTCACCTATTAGAAGCTATATTGAAGTTTTAGAACGAGAAAGTCAACCATTTAAAGACAATTTTTTTTTAAATATTTTGACCATCAAAGATTAAAATATATTTTTTTAGTAAAAATTTTAAAAAATCATGCATGGTTAATGTTAATTTATTGTGATCCTAAGTCCTGACTGACGCTCACAGTGCCAGTTCCTTTTGTTAGTTATATAGTAGTACCAACTAGTGTAGTACCAACCAAACAATAACAAAAAATACACCATGCCCGTCTCTACCTCTATGACATTCTCCCCTATTACGAAATATTACCAGGCAATTCGAAAATCAACGCAATATCAAGTCCAGTGATCTGCGAATGAAAAAAAAATCACAATAAAGTCCACACAAGTGTGACGGACGTTCACAAGACGTTTATGTGCATCTTTTATTGTGTCGTCGCTCCAATGACACTTTCACCTAGAGAAGCACGTGCCTGGAAAGCATTGTTGTTCGGGATCTATAAAAAAAAACAGTAGATGCTCACAATATTCAATTGAAGAGCTTAGTGGAAGAACGTGCTAAGTGACATTTTTGAACAAAAAAGTGAGATTTTTGTATCACTAAACATATTATTCCATCCTTTAAAGATAAAAAGTTTTCCTTTTTTCATAAACCTAAAGTTCAGTTTATTTTTTACCGTTTGCAAAAGTACCGTTTTTAACGGATTTAAATGCAAACTAAAAACTTTAAGGTCATTTTCCCGTCTTAATATTTTTGCCACTTAGCACTTTCTTCCACTAAGCTCTTCAATTCAATTCCTAAACAAAGTGGGCGACTTTATAGACTTTATCGGTCCTGCCATCGCCAAGGTTATATTCCTTTGTCATTTATGAGGGCACCTGGCTCGTAAGTTGCTGGGGTTTTGATCTTTGGATTGGCAGAAACAGATAAATTCATTATGGTGGTTTTTTTTCTGGTCAATTGATCGTGATGATGGTGATGCATTTGTTGCGTAATAGCATGGCGTTGGAGGTTCCGGAAATTTCTTGGAAGCTTAATATCAAACTGTATAAAGCAACAAAGTACTGCATATTTTGTTACATTTGTTTTGCTATAGCAATATGTAGCTTTGGTTCTTTGTTTGAGAATTTATGCACATTTCGCTTTGGGGCTCCCATTTCTGGTAGATGGTATTGGTGCTGTGCCTGTGGTATTGGTACTGTGCCTGTGGTATTGGTACTGTAAATGTCTGTTGACAGTGATTAGTTTAAACGGGGGATAGACTAAATCAAATTGAATGGAATTAAAATAAATGGTCATTGGAATGATGCAGTGATCAGTCATGGAATAAAACCAAAAATACGAGGGCTGTTTTATTTTTCAACCTCCGATGGGCTGTAACAAAAAGACGGGTCAAAATACAAAAAAATATTTTTTTTAAACCAAAAGTAATGTACAATACTGCTTATTTCTCCACATAATTACCTTGACGATTAAAGCATTTGTCATATCTGTAAACAAGCTTTGAAATACCCTCTTCATAAAATGTAGTCGCCAATGATTTGAAGGGAGTTGTGACTGTTTCTTTAAGCTCCACGTCAATTTGGAAGCGCTACAATCCAAGCCACTATGCTAATCGATAATTCACTTATGGTAAACCTTCGAGTTTCTCTGAACACTTGGTCAACTCGTTGAACAATGTAATGTGTGAACAACGTCTGTAGCGACAGACTTGCTTCCTTCGTCTCCTTCTTCATGAACATCAGTTCGGTCACCTTTAAATTTTCAACAGCATTCACGAACACGCCATCACTCATAAAGGTGTCTCCATACACTATATTCATGCTTCGATGAATTTCTGTTGCACTGTTCCCTTCTGCCTGCGAGAAACGAATAACAGCTCTTAATTCTCACTTGGCGGCTACATTTTCTGAGGAGGGTATTTCAAAGCTTGTTTACAGATAAGACAAATGCTTTAATCGTCAAGGTGATTATGTGGAGAAATAAGCAATATTGTACATTACTTTTGGTAAAAAAAAAAACTTTTTTGTATTTTGACCCATCTGTTTGTTACAGCCCATCGGAGGTTGAAAAAAACAGCCCTCGTACAATAAAAAAATTGCTCCTAAGCATAACATATAGCCCACAAAACATTTATTCAGGACCTGACCATTACGGTGACCATTACAACGCTACATATATTGGCGGAATTTTTTTCTCTATACCACTGCTCCATTATTATATTGCTCCACTAATCAGCAAACATAGTTCATTGTTCCACAGTGCTCCTGACAAAATGGCGTTCTAGTCCTATTAAATTTTAAGTTTTATAACTAAACTCCTTTGATATTTTTGAATTCAACCTCCAACTAAAAATATATATTTTAAAAATACAATTTTATGTAGTGTAAACGCGGTTTCTTTCAAAGTGAATATGCGTGTATTTGTTTAAGAAAAGAGAAGACACTGCCATAAATCTTCCTCGAAAATGTGTTACAGCAGTAGTTGTGAATGAAAAATGGGTAAAACTAAGGATGTTTACAAAAGCTTTACAGCTTGTAGGAAAGGAAAGATTTCGGAATACGACTACTATTTTGGAAATTTTACAAACTATATAAATAATTTTCAGCTTTCAATAATTTCAAACTTTTTTGAAATTATTTTTGTATTATAGAACATATTAAGCTTTCACTTTATAAAAGTTAAATGATTAAAATTTCATTTCTACTAATGCGTAAATGCTTTATATTTTTTAAGTTAAAACCATAACAATCACGCAAACGGGTAATTCTACCATAATTTTTAATTTTATGTCCCTTGCGCATAACCTTTGAAAAAATTAATATTTCTTTTCAATTTTTTCTTATTATACTAATAGAGTGGTCCTTATATAATTGCAAAACGGAATTGTAAAGCAAAGAAACTTCAACAATTTTTTAGGTCACAAAACAATGCAGAAAATTCCTTACCGTCTCGTGTTCCGAATGTCAAATTTTTAGTTTAGTGCTCAAACTAACACATTTTTTAGTTAAAAATTACATTCATTTGGATTTTAAATTTAACTAATACTATATCTTTAAAAATTCCTTCCATAAAATTTTGGCTTTTAATACATATTTATAATGTGTATTTCTCTTCTCCTAACTTTGTCCCTGGGTTTTGGTACATTCACTGACCTCATTGCTAAAGTGGTGAAGAGAGGCACTGGATGGAGCTACAGTGATTCTTCAATCATGAAAACTGTATTGCAGAAAACTCACATTTCAGTTAGTAGCCGCATTTTTTTGCTATACTTTACCAATAAGCCTAAAAGTAATAAAAAAAAACTCAGTAAAATGAGTTGCGTGGCTTTATTGCTTTCCTTAGAGTCCCCCAGGGTTTTAAGGTTAATTTTTAAAAATTAATTTTTAAAATTAAAAAAATTCTATAAATATGTTTAACTGGAGTATATTGAGTAAAAAATCCATTTTTATTAAACTGGAGTTTAGTTTCAACACAAAAGAACAGACCGGAAAACATCGTGAATTTCCGAACCATCCGTTCCTTACCTTCCATTCCTTACCGTCACAGTGATCTAGGGATGGAAAACCGAAACCAGTTGTAAGACTAACCGGTTTTTGGGGTATCGGTTTCATTGAAAAATAGTTATTTTCGTAAGGTCGGTTTAGACCGGTTTTTTTAGCATAGGTTTTTTTTTACAAAAAACTGCCATCCCTTATTATTATTTGTTTTACAAATGAGCTTTGCTAAACTTCTTTTCGTAATTATAGAACCCTTATAAGCATTTTTACACACATTTAAAGTGATTTAGAAAAAATAAATTTCACAAGTTTTTTGTACCTGAAATTAAAAATTATGGTAGTACTGCCCAAATATGCATAGTGGTATTTTGAAATTATTTCGCCATTCCACATTCAATCAATAATTTATTTTAGTTTTCTGTTTTTATTTAAAAAAATCTGTCGGATATGACGAAATTTCTGTAAAAGTTTTAAAAATGCTTTGTAAGCATAAACCCGAAATAATTGTAAATTTAATAAATGTGTCTTTTAAAGAGGGAGTTTTTCCAGAAAACTTAAAATTAGCTACAGTAACGCCTATCTATAAAGCGGGAGAAATTAATTGTATGGGAAATTATCGTCCAATTTCTGTGTTACCCATTTTCTCAAAAGTATTTGAAACAGCAATGAAAAATAGACTTTATAATTTTCTAAATAAAAATAATTTCTTTTCTAAAAACCAATTTGGTTTTATAAAGGGACTAAGAACCGAGGATGCACTCCTAAGATTTACTAGTATAATATATAAATCCCTAAATGATAATTTAAAAACAGTTTCTATTTTTATTGATATTTCAAAGGCTTTCGACTCGGTAAATCATAACATATTGCTACGCAAGTTATACGCAGCAGGTGTTAGAGGAAAACAGCATGAATGGTTTAAAACTTACCTAACTAATAGAAAACAATTTGTACAGTTAAATAATATAAAAAGTAACTGCTTATTTATTAAGAAAGGTGTACCTCAGGGCTCAATTTTGGGCCCGTTGCTATTTATAATTTTTATTAATGATTTTTGTAATCTGTCACTATTTGGGAAATTAATCACATATGCAGACGATACCGTTTTGGTATATTCAAGTAAAAACTACAATTTATTGAAAGAAATGATAAACTCCGATCTAATAAAAGTTAAAAATTGGTTTCAACAAAATGACCTAATTATTAATAGTGATAAAACTAAATATATAAATTTTAATATGATCGCTGGTCATGCAGTAGACTTAACTATTAAATATCATATCTTATGCCAAGGAAATGTCTCAAATTGTGAATGTCCTCTTATAAACCGAGTAGAAAATATAAAATATCTTGGACTATATGTGGATCAAACATTTAAATGGAAATTACATGTAAGAAAGGTAAATGATAAGCTACGTTTTGGTATTTATGCATTTTATTACTTAAAAAATAGTATCAGTAAAACATTTTTAAAACAATTATACTTTGCGTTTATACAATCAATAATACAATACGGCATAACCTCATGGGGTGGTGACTACTTAAATAATATCAGACCTTTAATAAATACTCAATCCAGATTGATTCGAATGTTAAACTGTGAACCAGAAAATTTTGATAACCCGATTTTGACTATAAGAAAATTATACGTATACAATAGTCTTCTATATTTATATAAAAACAGATCGTTTTGCACCCTTAAAGACCCTGTGAACTACAATTTAAGAAATTCAACTATTTACAATATACCTAAAGCAAATAAAGAAATATTCCACAAAAGCTTTATGTATTTAGCACCAAAATTTTTTAACTCTCTGCCTGAACAAATAGTAAGTTTAACTCATAAGAATACATTTAAAAAAGAAGTTAAGCGTCACATCTTAAATATTGATGAAGAGATTCTTTTCAAATCTGTGATTTAATTAAAAAATAAATTGTATCACCTTCTGTCAACTGAATTATATATTATATATTATATATTGTTATTTGTTTTGTAAATCCAATAGTGAAGTTATGTATTTTACCGTTCTGTAATATGTTTGTGTATCTCGTGTGTCCGATCTTTTGCCAGATTTTAGTTTTTGTTTTGTTATATTTTTTGTTGTTGTTTTGTTCCCCTTTTGTTAGAGTATAATCTGAAATGCTGCGTTTAATTTTCCTTGATAATTTTGATTGTATAATTTTATGTGTTGTCTGTAAGGGCCCGGGGGCCCCTTGGCAACCAATATTTTCGGTTTTGAAAATAAAGTTCTTTTCTTTCTTTCTATTTTAAGTGCAACAAAATAATTTGATTGTGTTACAAAGCTACATGGCAGATAACAGTTCTCTCATTTATTCGTTTTTTTTGTCGAACGAATATTGCCGAAATAAATATAAATACTAATAGATTTGTAGTATTTTTATGAGGAGTTCCAATTTAATAGGCATTTTTCGGCATTACTAACCCCTAAAATCTAACATGATTACACATTTTTATTTTTTCAAAGCTTCATAGAACCGTTACTCATGTTCGTGCGTTGGCGTCGCAGACAGAACCACCCCCACCGGAAGTCAAGAATAATAATAAATAAAAATTTCATCCTTTGATGTTCTTGCTTGAGGAATCATCTTTGACGCCCAAAAGGCCCAGGTGAAAGCCGATTCCGAACAGTAAAAAATTAACCAAACATAAAAACATTCGAAGTTATTCCCTTTACTTCCATTGTCTTTGTTCGTAACCTTTTTCCCGCCACAAAGAGTGTTGCGTCACGAAAGATTTGTGGTTTGTCTTCGACAAGAGTTGAACATACTTTTTCAATTGGATCTCGGTAAATAGCAATTTCGTGCTGTCTGTTTACCGCTTTCAGTGAACGATTTTTCATGTCTTCTAAGAATGGTTACTATTTATTGTGTGTTTTTAGGCTCTATAAAATCGACTGTATGATACCTGGTTTCATTGTTTTATATAATTTTAAGAAATAATACTGTTGCTATGACGTAAAGAGAACGTTGTATGGGATTATATACGAGAACCAAAATAATTTATATTATTTAGTTGCAGTAAGTGCAAATCAACTATTCAGCTATTTTTTTTCATTTAATGTTAAAAATTGCAATGATAATCATTTTTTAACACACGTGACTAATACTACAGAAATGCCAATTCTGCATGGAATTAGCCTAAAATATTAGTTATGAAAATGTACCATTGTTTTTTGAAACTGTCGATGCCTTAAAATTTATAGATATTAAAAGTTAAAACGCAATAAAAAAATTCTAGAAGCACTTTAAATTGCCCCAAAAATATTTTTTTATCGGTCGTTTCCCAATAATCAGCTTATTTAATCAGTCAATATTATGTCAGTTCTTATATTATGTCATACTTAGTGTCTAGTAAAAAGAATGGCGGCAAGTGAAAACAGCAATGTGACACCATGTTATTCTTTCACTCGCTGATTATTATATAAGCGCTGATAAGCGAAAAAGATACAAAATATCCATTCACCCTTATAAAAAAGTACTAACTAAACGAAATGACATGATAACATGTTCAAGTGTAGTCGATGAAAGACATCATGTATTTAGTTACGTAGTTTTCCATTCAAATTATAAGATTGAGTGTAAACATATTCTTTTATTAAAGTTCCTTCATGTAAACTGAGAACTTTAAATGGGAGTTGTGTTTATTAAATATAGTGTTATCAGATGAACCTTAAATATTATCATTTTTGCAAGAATGCAGATTTTTAGTGTTTAGCTTATTCTTGGGTGATACTACTCTACCAGTGAAAATAGATACTTTTCTGGATAAAGATAATTGATTAATTAAAATGACCGTTGTAATAACACTTGCTTCCACACAAGTGCAACTTTTGATAATATGTAGTATAGATTATTGGATTTGATATTATTATTCAGATGCGTCCAATTTTAAAATCACTGGTGCAGTAAATTAACTTCTATTATAAAAGTTGATTTTGTTATGCAAATCAGCAATAAAAAATTTCAATACGATTGTTCAAAACGTCTTTTGAAAGCAAATGTTGATTTGGAGTAATATTCCTTTTGGGAAAAAAAATAGTACAATAAATAAGTGCAAATTAGAAATGTAGTTATTTTTACCTAAATTATTAACGGCTAAAAAAGGAGTACTAAATAATCATCAAATGTGTATTTAGAAATATATCAATTACGCTTATTAAACTTTTTACGAATAAGCTCAACGCATTAAATTATTATTACTGCGTAATGTAGTTGTTAAAATCAAGACAAAACGCAAATTAAAACTTCTAATTGGATAATTGTGACTATTTATTTAGCAACAATGCACCCATTGCCTTTCCGGCAAATCTAATTTAAAATAATCTAGTTCGTTTACGAAAGAAATTAGATTGAAACTCAATCTCATTTCATTTAAAGGGCATTTATTTATGTAGAAATTAGTTATAACCAATCATCCCTTGTTCTAACAAACATAATGTCACTGGGTCTTTACCTTAGTAGAAAAAGAACTGGTGTTCAATGTCATAACGTAACGCATGGTCCCTTTTCTACAAATATATGCAATAAAAAATATCTATCACTTCCAAGTACTGCTTGTTTGCGCATATCATGTAATTACAAATCTTAATCTCGGTTTTTTGTGAGTCACTTTTGCAGACTTAAAAACAGATTTACATACAAACTATTCTACAAGAGAAAAATTATCAGTGAGTAACTTTTACTAACAAATAAATTCGATTTTACTTTCTACAGATAATTACAAGATAACGTTGTATGCTGGCGAGTCATTGTTTTCCTTGTGAATTTTTCCTTGAACGATGTGCGAATCACATGCTTCGATGAATGAGATATTAGTGTACATTGTGCCCATTAAATCTAGACTGGGCCCAAGATTTTGGATTGTTTACACAAAGTTTTCTTTGGGGCGATTGTGCTATATGTGTTCATTGTCATGTGAAAGTGAAAATTATGTCAATAGATTGATAAATCAATTATCTTGTGAGCATTCCTTGTTTTTAGGGTAGTTGGGGTAATTGATAAACACTTGATCATGGGGGTAATTGATAAACACTTGATCATGGGGGTAATAAATAGACACCTTTTTTATTATTATTAAAATACTTTTTATAAGACCAAACAACTATTCTTTAATTAATACTCGAAAACTACCTTACTAAAATTTGAAGAACTTAAAAATAAATTTATAGCAAAAACAATACCAATGTCGTTTTATCGTTCACAGAGAAAAATCCAAATCTCTCGACTCCATTAAAATAAACCGAAAGCTCCGAAAGCTAATAAAAATTAATTTGACTCTCCATAAATCCTATTTTATTACGGCAAACAAAAAAATTCATGTTTATAAAAAAAAATTATTTGATTAACAATTGTGATAAACATTAAAATTAATCTTTATATTTATAACTTTATATTTTTTATGTATCCCTTCCATGCGAATTCGTTTTTATTTTGTCCATTTTATAAAAAATTTACAATGGCAAAGCAATAATTTTTGCATTATCTCATAGATAGAAATCTTAACAATATTATTATACTATTCAAATCAGTCATCTAACCAACGTGTCCAAGCCTGATTCTTGTTGTCTTTTCCTTTCACACGAAGAACTTACCAAAAACTTCAAAACAAGCTGCCAGCGCCATCTATCGGTACGTCTGGACTCGCCGAACAGAACACCTGGCGCAAGACAAGCGGCAAAAACGTCTGATGCTGCCCCCCAAAAAAGGCGAAATTTTCGGAAGAGGCGAACGAAATAAAAACGTGACTCAAGGTCACCGGTGGAAGCTTCTTTTTACGCTCCGTTAGACGCGAATTGAAGGAATCGAGGATTATTAAACGTCGAACAAAGTGATTTTATGGACCCTCAGTAATGGTGTCTGGATTGTTTAATGTTGGGTTTGGTACGCGTGTTCCATTTCAATGGGATCGGCCCCTATAGTCATTTAGGTAATACGATAGCCCATTCAGGTATAACTCTTTGACTAAATGATAAATGTTTTGAGGCGTTAAAGAACAGTTACAAAATGATACTTTTAATGACCTTTGTGAGTGTGGGTAAAGAGTAAAAGTAATGCCGTAATTAGAATGAATCCTTACGCTTAATCTCTTTAATAGGTAGTTCTAATTGGGAAAATGAATATCATATTCTTATTGTTTATGAACAACTTCCGTAACTTAATTTGTTAATTAAGTTTATCGTAATGCATGATATAATTTACGAATGCCGGCGAATTTGACCGGCGACAATTTGACCGCGGAGAATTTGCCCGCGGAGAACTTGACTGATAGCGATTTTGGATAGCGCTGCCGGATTTGGCGGCTTTTCGCCCAGTTCAGAAAATTTTCTCATCTCAAGTCAATTATCATTACATTTGTACAACTAATTTTTTTTTGAAGTTTTATTGTCAACTTAAATAGCCATTCCTTAATTAATTTCCACGTTTTAATTCAAAAACGTAAGGTAATTAAACCAAAGAATTGTTTGAATTTTAAAAATTATGTAAACATAATTTTTGTTCAAATTTAAACTATTTACCGTTATTAGTTTTTTAATTTAAATAAATATTTTACTTTCAACATAAGTTTTATAAGACAGTTGGATTAATAATAAAATTATTAATAATTAATAAATTATTCCGACTAACTAATTAAAAATTAGTATTCATTTTTAATAATCAATTAATAAGCACAATTTTTTATAATTATTAATTAATTAGTAAAATTATTGATATTTATTAATTAATAACTAAAAATAATTGATAAATAAAAACATTACATTTATAACTGAATTCCATTAAACAACGATTACCTTTCAATCGAAACTTTTCATCTCACCGACCCCCCCCCTCCCCTCTCTCTTACCCCGCGGGAAAATAGGGAGGATTTTTTCTGGGTGAAGCAAGGCCCCCCCTCCCTCCAAACCCCACCCCGTTTCGTAAACGCTACCCCCACCCCAACCAACTTACCATATCGCCAAATTCTAAATTTTCCTCGCCAAGCCTGGCAGCCCTATCAGTCAAGTTCTCCCCGGGCAAATTATCCAAGTCAAATTCTCCGCGGTCAAATTGTCTCCGGTTCCCATAATTTACATTCATTGTGTCAAAACATTCATTACTCAAAATATTAAAGAAAATTTTTTTCGACATTCGGATTTTTATCATTCAATTAAATAACAATTCACAATTTTAAAGACATTTCTATGAATGTAAAAGCAACTCCTACATATAATCTATGCTACAGTGAATGAAATATATGCAATTTCCTCAAATAATCTACTTCTTTGTAAATATACTTTAGTCGGTTTCATCAAGTGCTCGAAACGTTTTTTAACTGTCTATGACTGGTTGTCTTTAACTTCGCTATTATTCTTAAGTCCAACCAAAATCACAATTCCTAGAAATCCTGGTATCAAAGAAAATCACTATGTGCATGGGCAATCGGTACATTGCGATCAGCAGGCTTTTAACCGGTTGTTACCATGGGCCCCTCCCTCCCACAGAAAAAGGCTAAATTCGTGGTTCCCGCCACCCAAAATTCTCAGAACCCAAATTATGTGTTTGAGTACCACGCCACGGCGTGTCGAGTCAGGTTCCATTCAAATAAGAATATGCATGGTATACTTTTGCTGACCCTAATCACCCGTTTCGAGGAACCCCTTCTATACTGACCCTTCTAACACAGAAAAAATAAAAGAATAAGAATGGCTACGTCACAGGAAGTGGTGCAACAACGCAAAAAAGAAAGCGCGTTGAAGATAAAGAGGAAAGAAAGACTCTGCTCTTGAAGATAAAGGTTACGAAGAAAATGAGTTTGGGTTGGGATTGGTTAATATTGTGTTTCAATGTATTGTTTCAATATATCAGTAAGTTGTTGAAGTTAAGTGGTTTGGTTAGTGAAGACTAGCAATTCTTTTATAAAATCAACTTCCAAAAGTAATTTTGAGGATGGGAGGTATTTTATTATTATAGAGTTGATAAATATTATAGTATCGTTTAATAAGTATAAATTACATTTCTTAAACCTATATTTGAAAATTATAATAATTAAGATGTAAAATACCCTCTCTGATTAATGGCTTCAATTTATGCGTTTTAGGCATCAGTTGATAATAAAATGTGATAATTAAACTTTTCTAGATCAATGTTTAAAATAATCTTATGAATTTATCGCAAAATTTTAGTTAGTTAAACTTGCTTTTAATTCTGAAACAAAAAACGATTCATCTCAAGAACGCAATGCCTAATATTTGCTAACATACTCTATTAATTCTATGATTATCTACATCTTTTAATTTATTTTTAATAGATTGATTGTTATTGGCATTTAGACATTCAAATCAATCATACTGCATTTTTTTTAGCTGACATGTAAATCCTTTTCAATGAATAGAAGGTTATATTAGTTTGTTTTTAAAATATTATAATTGATCTATTACTACAGCAAATATGAATAACAAAACTTCGAATAGTCTCCATTTCGCTCCATTTTCTTATCTTCTTATCCCCCATGATCCTGGCAGTAGTAGCGGGTCCAGATGGGTAATTAATATGTTTTAATTATTACAAATGTATATAATTATTGAATTTTAATTGATTGCATAATTAATTAAGAGATTATGGATGTATTAAAGAATGATATAAATGGAGAATTAATTGCCTTCATTTGTTAAAAGGTTTGAAGTAGGTCTTAGAAAATAGTCCTCCCCAAAACCAATTTCTGGATCCTCCACTGGGCGTCTGACAGAAGCTCGTGAGGGTAAAAATAAATAATCCTATTCACGAATCACGATCCCTCAAACGCGTTCCATAGGACAGAAGGATCATCCCGAGAAAAATAGGAGTGTCCTTGGTGCCAAACATCTAACACCCACCGTCCTGAGAAAAGCTGTCAAGCACTTTGTGGTCTGTAGCTGGAAGGCTCCAGAGATCCAAATCAATTGCCAGGCCCGAGGTAGAACGAACAGATGATAACAGGGTCCAGACTCATAAATCAAAGAGGGACAAAGACCACTGGCCATTGAGGGGATTGAAATGGTGATCTTTATGGGACGCCACACACTGGGCTAAGTGGAAAAAGCCGGACCATCCAGAGATAACTCAATTCTTTTCGGAGACACCGGGTGGTTTTTGATGCTGTTGTAAACGTGGTGTCTTTTTTATTATTTTGTTTGGTTTTCTTGGTACAGAGTCGTTCTTGTAACTGGAATTAGTACTCTGGGGTTTTGTGTGCGTTCTGAACAGGTGTGATACATCAGATGGAAACTTTGCTTTCGCAATTGCCCTAAATTCGGTCAAGGTTGAACTGATACGATTGGGAAGTCGTGATGAATTTTGACGTGTTTCATCTCATCACTTATGAATCTTTAAATAGTCGTTTTGCATCTATGGGTACTAATTTATGGATATTGAATGGTAATGTTCAAGATACTGAGTTTCGTTTCTTTTTTAAGTGTTTTTAGGGGAGATGTGCCTATCTAGCACCACCGTGTAGGTTAGGTTAACTTTAAAATATCTTATGCTGAAAGAAAATTTTTTGCATGGGAAAACTCTGTTAAAGAAAATACAGGAATAGGTGTTTTAAAGAGACTTACAAATTCAAAAGGCTATGTAATTTCATGAGCTACCGCATCCTATTT
This sequence comes from Oedothorax gibbosus, assembly GCA_019343175.1. Classification (NCBI taxonomy): domain Eukaryota; kingdom Metazoa; phylum Arthropoda; class Arachnida; order Araneae; family Linyphiidae; genus Oedothorax; species Oedothorax gibbosus. The sequence continues at coordinate 227,655 of JAFNEN010000611.1, forward strand.
TCACTTTTTTTTAAAATGGTTAAATATCGAAATTTAAATCGAATTCTTAAAGAGTTTAAAGAGGCTTAGGATAAATGCTAATTTGGATGACAACTTGTTATAATTTCAGATTTATAACTTAGGTCCACCTTAGTATCTGAATTTTTGTGGCCCTTATTATCCAGAGAGCTAAATCCCTACTTCATTCCATCTCACAAGGCCTATCTGTTATTGAAATTAATGCTATCTGAGCAATCTATAATAGGGCTTATGATCACTTCATTTGAGGACCCCTATAATAATGTGAACCCAATGAACATGATGAGTCGTGGCTGATGACTTGCCACAAGGGCGCCAGGAAGCGAATATTTAGAAAGGGCTGTTAATAGAAAGGTCCCGGTGGGGGAGGCTGGTCCAAGAATCGTATTTCGGTACATATTGACCACTTCCTGTTGTGATAAGCACTCTCTTCCGGTTGGTTCCAGGAACGGGAGCTGCGTGTTCGTTGATCGGGACTGATTTGTCATCAACCGCTTGACAACAACTGATCGTCTTAGGAATGTAATAAATAACATTCTCTCAAGTAGAGGAATTTTAAAGAAGTGGATATTTTATATTAAATATGAACATGTCGCCATTTCAGAGGTGTGTTATGAATCTTAATATCTAAGTCTGACTTTTTTTTAAAAAGTTGTTATCATTATGAACAGCGAATTTTTGAGTGATATAGAGAAACTACACAAAAAAATTAAATTTTTTCAAGTATTAAAGATGCTACTAAAGTGAAAGCCCCAACGTCAAAAAAAGCCTTCCAGGAGATAAGAAGTTTCACAATTATTTATTGTCAATCTTGGCTAATTCGCAACTTGTAAATTAATATTGACATTAGAGTATAAATAAGTATTTAAAATAAAGCGGGTTAATAATAATGTTGTAAATTACGAAGGCTTTGTCGCAAAAAAGAACATGTAATCAAAATTTAAAACATAATAATTAATACACATTCTCTCTAAAAAAAATATGCATAAATATATTTTTATAACGAATACATTTTATAAAATAATAATTTTAGCTTTTCTATAATATATTTTTGTTGTTTCAAATTGACTCAGGTTTCTTTTTGCAACGCGAAACTCTTGTAAGAAATTGTATTTTAATTCCTCCAACTCCCCCCAAGGATGCTGTTGTTGTGTTTGTCCTATTAACCTCTTTGAAACCCTAATTCCTGTTCCCCGGTTCAATATAATTAAATCAAGTCCCCTAGGCAATTTCAATACCAAACAATTATTCCTTCTCGTTCCATTCCGTACCTATCCCAAGCGGCAAAAAACCGTATCGGCAATTAAAATTTTGTTTCTTTTTGTGGAATAATAAAGACACCTCGGACGACATTTTTTGTTTTGTTTTGGCGAGTGATTAGGCGCGAGAAAAAAGTAGTAAATGTAGGTCACGGGTGATCTACACTGAACGAAAGTAAGGCGTCACAAACTGTGTGACCTCGCTTTATCTCCCGATATTCTTAGACCTCCAAATTCCCGCGCTTTTTTTTCTCCTTCAACTCTTACATAATATCTCTGCAGTCGTTGTCCAGAGAGTTATTCCTGATGACGCAGAATTACATAACTTTTTTTTTGCTGCTGCGCTGCGCAGCACAACTTCTACGTTCAGGTGGGAGTTCTATTTTCATTGCGTTTTACATATATAGAAATTTCATTTCTTTTTCTCTACAGAAAAAAATCGTCTATTAAATAATAGTTTTTCTGATGCCAAAACAAAAGACTGGAGTGTTACTCAAATAGGAACGCGATGATCCAAATTGAAAAATTAACCATACACATATTTTATTGCTAAAATTTTTGACTGTAAAACAAAATAGTAGCATTCGCGATCGATTACAAAATTTTATATTATGAGTAAGGTATTTGAAATATCTATAATAATAAAAGAAAGAGTCTGTCTGTCTGTGTGTCTGTTATCGGATCGTAAAAGACCTACATATACTGCCCTCAGAAATTCGAAATTTTTAAGATAGATTCCCTTTAATATGAACGTGTGCACCTGAGGCTTAGATTTTTCATATTTGTTCCATTTTTAGAGAAAATTTGAATTTTCTGAAAAAAATACACCACTTTCGCTCAAATCCGATCATTTTTTCTCTTTCCTGATGCCATCGGCTGAAAAAATAATAAAACTTTTAACGAAAACATTTAAAATTCAAAATGTTTATTTTATTCTTTTGCCATTACTTTCAGAAACTAAATTCATTATTTGAAAAATAATTGACATGTTTCAAGTGACGTAATTCCGCCAGTCTTCATTCCCGGATTTTATTGTGGGTTTATTTGATGATTTTTTTCATTGATTTTTATGTTGACTGCATGTATGCATATTTAAGCAATAAATGTATATAGTTAAGCTATTACTGAACTATGATGGTTAATAAAATCCATCGCACTAGAGCTATTAGTGTTTTATGTCTTTATTTTTTCGCCAAATACGTTGCCAAACTCGCCAAATTATTAACTAAAATTTGCCAAATAGGCAATTTCTTTTATTAATAATTTATAAGCTGGTCGGTTGTTCGAAGGTCATTGTGTTTGAGCTGTATAATGGGTGTGGGTAGCTATATCTATTTTCTCGCCAAATTATTTCCCAAAACGCGATAAATGAGCTAAAAGGTTTTATGTATTTATGAGGGAATTGTGATGACATTTATGAGTGCATTTTGTAGCGTATTTTTCATTTTGGAATTTTAAGGCAATGAAAAGGGATTTTATAATTTATAAAGAGCGGAAACAATAATAAGTTTATTATCCTATAACAGGTTATATGGTACACATATTTGGAATCTATTTGATATTTTTTTCATTCCGTGCGAAGAACGGGTATAAATTTGCTAGTTATATATATGAGAAAGGTATTTGAAGTTATCTACAAAAAATAGTGCCGGCCAATCTAATTTTTCAGAAAGGCAAAAAGTTTGTTCGGTAAAATTCCTTTCAAATTTATACGATGAGTGAATGTGACAAATTTGGATATCACCATACATATTTATTTTATTGTTTACTATTTTCAACTTCTTATCTAAACAACAGGGCCGGATTAAGCAGTGTAGGAGCCTGCAGGCAATATATTTTGACGGGCCCCGCAAACAAATTTTTTAATCTCCCCCCCCTCCCCCTATTTGGTCCTTAATATAAAAACTGATTCCCGCAAAAATATATTGGAAATCGGTTAAAGATTCGAAAAACGTCAAATTTTCGGGTCGTTTTATATATTCAAAATCTTTTCACAAAACAAAAAAGATGCCCAGACGTAGGTATTTACTTTAACAAGCTATTAAATATAATAGTATTGCAATTTGATAAGGGAATAAATATTTATATTTTGCAACTGAGTTTTTTTTTAATATAATTTATTAAAGTTTATAGTTGTCTTTCTCAGTTCATTAGTTCAGCTATCCTGATTTTAATTTAATGCTAGGGAAACGCTTTTTTTTTAAAAGTATCTTTTGTAATCAAAATCCTAACCAATAATAAAAAATTACATATTATTAGAATGTATAGTTAATCTGTAACTAAAATGTACAATTTCTTTTTTTTCTTCTTGAGCATACGTGTTTTAGATTAGATTAATTGCGAAAAATTAGGATAAAAAAAATTAGCGTTAGTAATATTTTTTAAAATACGTAAATTTTTTATTAAAATAAAAAAAAATTATTGCAGTGAAAACCTATCTGTTACAAAATAATTAACACTCGGTGCAAAGCCTATGAAAATAATAGAAATGAACTGCACCTCGCGCTTTTTTTAAGAAACATAGTAATTAAAAAAATACCCATAATTTAAGTAATTATTAAATTAGAAAATAACGAATCAAACCGTTGTGTCTGATGTAGTATGGGGAACAATGTTCAAACAAAGTAGCATTTTATAAATCTGTTATTACTTTCATCTCATAGAATTAATGAAACAAAGCATCTACCTTAATTCCTACATAAATAAACTTGTTTTTGCATGAACATTAAAAAGCGTCTAGGTTCTTTTGTTTGTTTACAACTTATAAATACGCTGTTAGACAAGGCTCGAAAAACTGTAGAAATTTATTGATTTATTATGAATAAAATGCACTTTTAAAAGCTATTTCTAGATTTTAAATAAATCTATGTTCTTATTAAAATGTATGCCTTCTTTATACTTCTCGATAGAATGAAAAAAAATTATCTTAAATAAAAAAAATATCAAGCTTTGGTGAAAAAAGCCCCTTAAATTCTAAGGGGGCACGTGAAAAGGTGCGGGGCCCTAAAAATGAACGGGGCTTGTAGGCGACTGCCTACTTCGCCTAATTGCTAATCCTGCTAAACAACGGAAACTAGAAGATAACACACAAATCCACTGCAAATGAATCTACTGAAAATTCCACATTTTTTTGTGGAATTCCACATCAGTTGGCAATACTACAATTTCACGGACATTGTTATGGAGATCTTCTTTTGCAGACGATCGCCTTGAGGGGAATTTTCAACACCAAACAAAAGGGAGCAGCGCAGATGGCCGCAGGGGGCCGGGTTGACCGTTGGCTTCATATACGATAAAAGTTTTTCGCCAAAGAGCCAACGACTAAAACTCGGGGTACTGAATTATTTGTGATTTGCGCTTAGCCCCTTGTCTCAGAGATGTTGGGTCCTAGGGCACTTTTTGGGAGGTTTATGTCCTTCACGACGGGTTGTTCTAGAATCTAGACATCCCTGTCAACTGAAGAATTAGGACGTGGCAATATATATTACTGACGCCTATTTCCTAAACGTTTTGAGATGGCTACGGATTCTTGCTGACTAATTTGAATTACCGTTACTTTAAAGCGAAAACATAAAATTTAATAACTTTAATGAGAATATAGCAAATAATCAATTTTTACATGATTAGAATTAAAAGAAAAACGCAGAATAAGTAATGATTAAATAAATTGTTTTTGAAATAGCCATTCCGTCACCTCTGCTACATTTGAAAAAGGTTATAATCAGCTTGCGTTGTAAAATCAACTGTACTAGTCTACTATCAACTATCATCATTACTAGTTGTAAGTCATTAGTTGTAAGACCATAGACAATAAATTTAAATTAATTAAAAATATTATATTTGCGATCAAGTTTGAAAGGACAACCAAATGACGTTATTTTTTCTACTGCATGCGCTACGCCATTTTCCTGGAGTCAGATCATGAGAACATTTTTAGAATAAGCTATTTTACATAATTTTTTTTAAATGCAAATAAATTTAGCAAAGTATAAAAAATGTTATTTGAATTTGCGGAGAAAATTCATGAAAAAAGGAAATTTCGCCCTTTAAAAGTTTAAACTGAAACTAAATGCTGTCATATTGCGTTTTATCTTTTTCTTCAAATCTTGTGTCGTAGCGGATCTAGGTGACAGTTACTGTTACAAAACTAATTGTTTTTCTGTAGTTTTGTTTGAATTATCGTCGCACTAGAGCTACACGAGGGCTATTGGCGACGGGCGTCGTATTTTAGAACCACAGTCAAGTGACGAGCCGACACCTGAGTAGGCACCCAACGCAACCGTTAAGGGTGACATCGTACGCTGTTTTTCTGTAAGAATTTCAGTGAGTATTAAAGTTTTAAAGCTATTTTAGGTCTTTTAAAATTTCTTGTCGAATTTATTATTTGCAAACCGCATATTTTAATGTTCATTGTTCAAAACCAATTTAAGCTGTATTAAGAATATATTTGTTATATTTTGCCTGTGTGTCCTACCTAATAATTTAGAATTAATTTTACTTAGATAATATTTTTTTAAAAATACTGGAATTGAATGAATAATCACGATCTTTTTTCAAATTCTTCTGTTTCTAAACTTTTTACATTGAAAACTTTAATATCTTGATTATATTTTTTATTTTGCTTAAAAACCGATTAGTGGTACGCATGTGATTAAAAGCGCTGGAAGAGGAGTAAGAATTAAAAAAAAGTTTAAAAATTTGATGAACTTTTTTAATTTGGGCCAATTATGCACAAGTTTTAAACCGCAAGTTATTTTTGAATTATTTTGGCTGAAAAGTGATTTTTATTGTTGCTGTTTATGTAAAAAAATTAAATGCTGAAAAGTGCGAAAATAAATAAATATTGAGCAACGAATTGGAACCCCTTAAAATTAAAAAAAAATTAGTAATAATTTAAATTCCCTTAAAATGGCATTTTTTATTTGATGGTTCATTATTCAAGTCAGTTTTTTTTAGTTTATATTTGTTTTTTCGAAGATATTTGAAAAACATACCATTGATAGTTTGCTTCAAAATTTTGAATAACTGCTCGAAAAAATATAAATTGAAATAATGATAAATTTCGTTTACATTTTTAGAGATAGCAATTTTGCATAAATTTGCTTCGAACGTAAATGAATTTAACAAAATATGAAGAATATTCATTGAATTTGTGAAAGAAAATTAATGAAAATTAAAAGCTAAATGGTTGCCTCTAAAAGTTTAACAATAGTAATTTCTATGAGTGTTAAAGTAACAGGAAAGTAGGTTGTTGTGTCAGTTCTTTTAGAAGTTCTTGCTTTTATTGTTATTTATACTTTAAAATAAGCTTAAAAACAATTTTATTCTAATAAAACACGTTTACTTTTGGAAATTACCAAATAATCAACTCAATATCCTATTGATTTTTACCCTGTAAAAATGTTTACTAATCGAAAAACTCGTGCACGAACACGAAAACTAAAATTTTTTTAGTATTCTTATAAATTGCAGATTTAATATTGAAGCATATTCTTTTAAATACTTTTTTCTTAAAAACGTGTTTGTGCTAATCCAGCTAACTTTAATTACAATTTGAAAAAAACAAAATCAAAACGTTCCAAAAACGGGAATCTATAGGCACTAATGGCCTAAGCTAAGCCATATTGAAAATGCGTTGATAAGGATGTCTAGTAGAGAAGAATACATCCCCTGAAGCGGTCGCCAAACAAGTCTCAGCTGACTGGTAAGATCTTGGAATACGCGCACTTCATTATTAAGTCGACCTGCTTGTAGAGTAGGGGGCCGTATAAGGACAATTAGCTTTTATTACGCTACCAACCCTCAAAGTCTCTCTCTGATGGGAGAAACATGCCAAAACTACAACCCCTGAAATTGGCCAAAGAGGGGAAAAAATAGTGTGGCAGCCGTATTTTGGCCAAGTGCAGAGTAATCCAAACAAAACGATGGCGTCAAAAAAGATGGTGCCCCGCCCTTTCTTAAAGGGTTTGGGATGACCGGCCAAGCGGCAGAACAATAGGAAGTCCTAGTCTACATATTTCGTTCGAATTGACCTGACCCTTTTTGTAATAAGCTAATAAATAAAACAGATATGTATACAAGAAGGCTTACGTCATGGAAGAAAACTTATTCTTATTTTTCTCTTCACACAATAATAATAATAGCAATCAGATGTTCGTAACACTTTGTAATTGCCACTTATTTGTTATATATTTACTTAAGTGCATGGTTTCAATATCAGCATAGAACACTAATCGTGTAAATGATAAACATATGTGATGAAAGAAATAATATATTGTAAAAACAATATTTAATGTTTTATAAGGGCAGACGATAAAACAGGTTTTCGAAAGTTTCAAAATTAAATATTTTTTTTTGGCGATGTAGTGTTAACATTTAAATTTAAAATGTATATACGATGATTTATAAATAATTTAGAGAAAAAAGTTCATTTAAGAAAATCTTATTATTTTAAATAACTAGAACAAAGAATTAAATTCTTCAATATAGGCAATCAAGTTATAGTTTATATATTAAGTAAAACAAATATCCATAATTTGATTTCATTCTAAGTTTGGAAGGTCCGAAAAGTCATTTTTTTTATAATGGTTTTTGGATTTTTCAATCATACCCAAGAATGTTAAATTAAATATTTATGTAAACTTGAGAAAGGCCTAAAATTAGACAAGCATGAATTGTCAAACATTATAATTCATTCCAATGTTTAAATCTAAGGACATCTGATATATACTTAAACTAGTCTAATCTCCAGCTTTAAATACATTCGTTATCTTTGATAATTTAGTTAATTTATAATTACTCATGGCCTCGGCTTTAAAGTTAATGCCCCAAGCATTTTCTGTATGTAGCAGAGCTTTTTTATAACACTTATCAGTTTGTTATTCTGTTATGATCCAAGCCCCTTAGGATGACCAGTCTAAAATTTTCGTCATCAGCATTACGAGGTTAATCCATTCATGCTAACAAATGTACAGCGTCCGAGTGTTTAATCGATTTATGCCAGGAACATTAGAAAAGAATTTTAAATACATGATAAGTAAGTAAAACAAAATGAAGTTATCATCAAAAAATAATATTATGTCTTTTTTACGATTCGAAGTTGAATCCGTATGATCAAGTGTTTTAGTTTTATGTTGGCATATTACTTTGACAGATTATTTTTGATCGTTTTTTATTAAAAAATGTCGAATTGTTCCTTTGAAAAAAGTTTTGCATTTTTTCAAATTAAGAATATTCCGATTACATAAATGTCTTAACGTTGTTGTAAATATCGATAGATCTACTATTTTTTTGACAAATTGATGATGAAAACTTGTTAAAAAAATATTTTTAAACCAATAAAGGTTACGAACAGTATTGAATCTGAAATTAGTTTTTTGAATGTAGTGATTAAATTTATTTAAATTATTTGAATAATATATACGAAATAACTTTAAAAAAGTCATGTAATTAAAAATTTTTAAATTTTTCACTATGAATACGAATTCAACACCTTAGACAACTAAATTTTTTTAATCTAAACAAAAAACAGAAGAGTTTATCTCTTTCGCCAACGTTCACGAAAAAAACATTTTTTTATTTGTTAGTTTTCGAAATCATTACCAATGAAAGTTTAATTAAATATTATGTAAATTGAAAATGAAACCACCAGACATTGGAAACATTCTTTCATTCAACGTTTATTCTAGACATTGATCATATCACGTTAACTAGTCTATGTCGCTTTAAACTACATTCCAGTTATCTTAATTAATTCAGAATTCTTAATTGACCCCATGGCCTCGGGCATTTAAAGTTCAATTGCCCTTCCATTTCTCGTGTTTGTCAGCGACATCTTTTTATAACTTATAACCAGTTCATTTTACTAGTTATGATCAGCCCACTTACCAGCCTAGTTAAAAGTTTCGTCACCATTCGAGGTATAATCCTTCACCTAAAATGTCGCACCTTGTCGAGTGTTTAATTGATTTATGGGCCAGGGAGACTTGGGGAATTTAAAAAAAAATGTAAAAAAAATGAAGGTCTGAAAAAAAATAATTTTTTTGAGATTTCGAGTTGATCCCTATTATGTTTTAGGTATTTATTTTGTGTTTATTTTAATGATTTTTTTTTCTCTTTCTTATTAAAGAAATGTCGCATGTCCTTTGAAATAAAGTTGCACTTTCTTTGAAATTAAGATATTCCAACTTAATATTGTATTAACGTTGTTGTAAATTCGTTGATATATATTTTTTGCCAAATATTGATTTGAAAACCTGTGTTAGAAAAGCTAATATTTTAAACCAATAAAGAGTTCACTGAACCCAATTAAATCGTAAATTGAGTTTTATTGAATGTAGTGACTTAAGATTTTATGAAATTATGTTTACGAAAATATATTATACGAAATAACTTTCAAAACAGCTATGTAACATTAAAAATTCTAAATTTTTTGCACCTATGAATAAAGTTCAACACCCGTTAGAGAACTAAATTTTTTTAAGGTGTCTAGACACATAAAAAGAGAAGAGTTATCTTTTCAACTGTGTAAAAATGAATAACATATTAATCTTTATTTGTTAGTTTTCGTAAAATCATTCACAATGAAAAATTATCAAGTTAAACCTATTATAGTTATTCGAAAATGAAATCAAGAAATAAATATGCAAAACGAGGTAATATCTTTCGAAATTACTCTAAAAAATACTTCAAATAAATTAAACTTCTTGCCAAGTATAGTTGATAGTTTTGTGTCTGTCTAGTATTTTTACTTTCAATTACCTAAATACAAGGTAATGGAAGTATTGCGATGGGGTAGAACATCTGAATTGGAGATTTTGGGGGTCATTTTACAAGTTTTGAAGGTTGCTTATTAAAAAAAAAGGTTTTTGAACATTGGTCCGTCTGTCTGTCTGAAATCACTCTACAGATCGAACTACAAGAGCTACGGCTTCTAATTTGGTACACGATTTCCTAGTACCTGTCGGACGTCACAATAAGGTATTTGAGAAAATCGCGCACTTGCAAAGGGTATAGCTTGAACATTTTTAGGTTTTAAAGTTATTGAAATTACCTTATAGGGTACATAATTACCATTAAATATATTAATTTATTGAGTGGTAATCGAAATTCGTGTAGTGTTATACACCCCTTGTTTTACTGTGCTCAAACAAATAACACAGATGTTTTAAAAATACAATTTAAAATGTTTCAAGTTGTCCCGTTTATTCTCATTGAAGAAACCATTAACTGGTTAATTTACTAGCATTAATCGCTAAAGCGAGTGAAAATAGTAATTACTCAGGAAGTCTTGGATGTTAACCAAACCAAGAAAACGTATTTAATCGCACTTCATAAAACTCCCCCCCCCCCCCCCCCCTCTTCCAATTACGCACAACCGCAATCTTGGCCGGAAGGGATGGCACCAGTAAAGGAACTGATACTTAGAAGAAAAAGGTTTGATGTCTTATGTTTTAATATTACACTTCGGCCTTTTTATTATAAGATTTAGACATGAAAAGGAAACATTCAAGGTTGCGGAGATTGTGGCTGTTCAGAGAATGCCGTTTTTCTTCAATGGAGTAACAGATATTTATAAATAGTAAATTTAAAAAATGGTTGTGGTTTTTACTTGAGGGCAATTCAGCCATTGGAATCTTGGTTAAGCATGCTTAAAAGTTTAAAGTCAGACGTAATTTGGTAAACTTATATCACCACTTCCTATCATTACATTTTTCTTACTCTTTATAAGAGTAATTTCAAAGTTATTCAATCTTCCCTCATGTAGTAATTATCATCCTTTTTCGTTCATCATATTTGTGTATCAGTGTATCTGCGACCGGTCCACGTATGTAAAGAATCTTTAACAAACAAATACATAACAGGAAAATTTATGATCGTATTTTTTACGTGCTCCATCGTATGATCGTAATTAACGTGCTCCATCAGAGCCCGATCAACGAACTGGCAGTTGAAGTCCGTTTTAAAATTTGTAGGGCCCCCTAAATCAACCATTTAAAAAAAAAAAAAAAACAGTGCTAAGCTATTACTTTACCATATTGGATTAACAATTCCATTGCCCTAGTTGATGAATAGTTCATGTAACCTTTAAATTAATTAAAGTTGGTCTTGATTGGACCTTGTGCACTATTTCTCCACACTGTGATATGTCTCTTGGTGGATTTACTATTCACCACAGCCGCCATACATTATGTTCGCCTGAATTCCTTTATTACCTCTTACTTCAATGCATCTGCGCATAAATACCTAAATGCCAATTCCAATATTTACGTCATTTTTACGTCACGTTTATTAGCTGTCATAACGAAAAAAAGGTGCTGTTCCCTCAACCACCTACTGGCGCTTTAACCGGATATTTCCATTACGAACTGACGACTTTATTGATCTCTTTTAATACGTACTATTGTCAGAACATAAACTCCGAAACAATGGATACCGTTTTGCAGTAACTAATACTACGACGAGGACGAGGGGGCTGGGTTCGACGCCGATTTCTAAAATTAAAGGGCAACCGGAAGTATTCGTATGTTGTCTCAGCCGTTTCCGTTTGTCTTCTGCTGAACTAACAGCCATTTATTGTTATTTTTGTGTGTTTAAGATCCTGATATAGAAAAAAAAATCGACGTGGAAATAACCACATACTCAAATATTTGACTAATTTATCTACAGATTAGACCGATGCCGTTAAGTTAGTTATTTATTATGCACCCTGTGTAAATAGTGTTGGTCCCCTCTCCCAACCTATTGTATGGTCAAAAGTCTTTTTAGTTACTTCACTTCGAAAGGGTCAGGACGTCCTCTATAAGGGCCATGTTTTTTGTGCTGAATGGCTAATTTTACTATAACCCCAATTATAGTTTTACATTTTATAATTGTGTGCTTTTGAATAAATTACTTCAAATGGCAAATGCTGGAAAGGGGTCATGTCATTTGAAGATTTCCATATAAGTTTCTTCGTTTAGTAAATATAATTGAAAAAAGCTTTGGCGGGATATTCCTAATGGAAATGATCTCTTTTACATTTAGAATAAAATATGATTTATAATTACTGAAAAAATATTTTGATTTAAACCTTTCACCCTCAATGATTTCATTTGGAATCATCAGCTTGAAATTTTTTTTAACTCACTAAGTTAAACTGGCAGTTATTTCAAATAAATTTTATTATATTCTCTATAAATTTTTCTTTAAAAAATTATATTTTCTTTTTGTATCATTAAATGGAAGAATCATGTCTTTTGAAGAATTAAGTGATGTTTGTTTTAGGTAAATGAAAGTATAAAAAGCAAGGTAAAATAAAATTCGTTCTGAAACAATTTGATTAAATAAATTGGCTCTAAATTATTCATGCTTGTATTTCAAAAATTGAATTTGAACTATTTTTAACAAATAAAGTTTTGAGAAAAAAAATATTGTACGTAATAATTTATTAAAAAGTTATGATTTCAATTCCAACCCCCCCCCCCCCCCCCTCTTAAATTTTATTAAAAAATTTAAGATCCCCCTCCCCCTGCTTCTTACTTTTCATTCTGGATGCATAAAGAGTCTATTTCACAAATTTTAAGTTTTTATAATAAAAAAAATAAAAAGTTGTTACTGAAAGGGTTAATGATAAGTCTTTCGACCCTGATCACAACCTTCCTTATAAAATTCACGTGATTTCAACTGAAGTAGAATGCGTCGTATTCTAACAATGCCGCGTATTCTATTCACCATCTGTTCCCTTGCGATAAAAATTAGTATAATTATTGTAACATCAGAGAAGTGATAAGGATTTGCCATTCACTGAAGAGACGCTTCCGAAATTTCGACCTTGGACTGTGGAAACATTGTACGCGCCACACAAAAAAAATTATCTATAAAAACTGTGAGAGAAAGTGAATATGTGTCGATAGGGAAACGAAGTCGAATTGTATCATCCTTCTGATGAGGATAAGGATGGTGATAAGAAGGGGATAATATAGGCTTCATTTTCAGCCAGGGTTTAGAGTACAAGAAGGATTTAGATTACGTTTTCTTGTACAGATGAGGACTCTTACGCTGCTATAAAAGAATAGATGATTTTTCTTTTTGTTCTTTAATTGATTTTGAATAGTTATTAGCAGCTCAAAGACTAAAGGTTCTAACTTTTACCGTTGCTAATTTGCTAGATTCTTGGAAATTTTTGATGAATTTCGATTTTTTTTTCGTAACGCAATCAAATCAAGTTCACTAAGCTATAAGTTTAAAAGCAGAAATTTCATATAATAATCACACAGCGCCTGTTCATAACAACGAATAAGGCATCCATGGAAGTCACTTTGTAACAGCCATTTCTAAAGGGGTCGAGGATGTTTTTTATAGAAAAAAAAAATAATCCACAACAGGAATAATCTTTCATCGATAATACATTGCACAAAGTTTGCTGCAAAATTGCACCGAAATCCTGGAACTTTCTACCTGCCATCACTATTTGGAGAGTGAATTTTTCAATTTTGTGGTAAAACCATAACTTTGATGTACCGCGAAATTGTTAAATCAACGCTCCAAATAGTTGTAGCAGATCCAGGATTCCAGTTCCTTAACTGTGTATCTTTTACGATGTTTTTTTTGTGGGGCTATGTTTAGACGGGATACCGATACACAATTTAAATGCACATTTATAAATAAAGTACGAATGTCCCCAATGCACGTTTAAAGATTTTTAGCTTAGTTTAGTTTGAATTATCGTCGCACTAGAGCTACACGAGGGCTATTGTGGACGGGCGTCGTATTTTAGAACCACAGTCAAGAGACGAGCCGACACCTGTTAAAGATTTTTAGAAATTTATATTTAAAATATTCGAGGTATTGTGGTTATGACAAATAAGCAACAAGGAATGTTATGTTCCATTCGTTCGTTCCATTCATAAAAAAATAATTAAACGAAAAAACAAAATGATTTTTGATTGGGTTGTGGCGATTACCACACACGCAACCTCAATACATCATCCTCGCGCTAGAGGGCGCAGATTTATCTCTGCGTTCCTACCACTATTCTAAATAACAACGATAACAATAGTATAAAAGCCTGGTAACTCATCTCCACCTTGAGGATCCTTTTGGTAGACTGTGGGTTACTGAGCCTACCGCTACAGGGTCAAACGCTAGTCTTCTGAATTGATTCGCTTATTCTGCTTACATTGGAGAACAGATTAGAAATAACTGAATACTAATTTATTTCACAATTCCCATTTCTATTTTAGAAAGCTGATTTATCAGTTTTTGTGACGTCAATGAAAAGATGACCTTTGAGGAGTGGTGTAGTGAGCATTTTTTTTGGCCGGTGGTCAAGGCTTAATTTAATTTTTTAATTTTATTCAAAATGATATAGTTTGTTAATTGAATTATCAGAACAATATCTGCGCATTGGATATGGGAGACGGTTTTGGGTGATGTTTTGCGAGGGAAAGAATTGGGAAGAAAACCCCGTAGTTTTGAAGTATGATAAGAAATTATCATTTAATTTATTTTTACAGAGTGAACAACCGACCAAAAGTTTTAATAATTATAACCCACCCTTATTCCATACTTCTAAAATTCCTTAATCAATATTTCCATACATATTTTTTTTTGCTGTGAGATTCGAGATTGACGGGATTTACTCAGTACTTTTCTTGGAGACAAAAAATTCACTTAAAAATACTTTCCATTAATACTTTCCATTTCATAAATAAATAAAAGTCATGCCGTCTATTTATTTAATTTATTACTTAAATGCCAACTTTTTATTTGGAAATACTGAAAAAGGAAGTAAAATTGAAAATTGTATATTTTTTCAAATAATCGGTTTTTTATTTTGTCTCAATTTTTAAACACACTATAGGTTCTCATTTTATACATGATATTTAATATATTATCAAATTTTTCCTACCCATGGAAAGATAAAAATTCGAATCGAATTGAAAGAAGAAGTTCTTAAAGAACTAAAATAGCCTACTTTTCTGTTACTTAAATACTTCCTGAAATTCTAATCGGAAAACAACTAGGTTCTTAACAGTAAATATCATCAACAACCGTTTCTACACTAGATTTATACACATTAGAAAAAAAAAATCGCTAAACACATCAGCATCCAGCTATAATTTAAACTTCTAAAAGCAAAAATAAACTATTTTCTTTAATATTCTTTCGCAAATTAACTTAATATTATTTATCGTCTGCTTGATTTATTTGTAGTTCGAAGAATAATTAAATATTTATTAATAACAAATGTAATGAAACTACTCCAAACTGCATTAAAAAAAGCGAAATGTAAATTCAAACTAAGTATAATTGTATGGAAAAAATATGCCTTGCCGCTTTCTTGATAAACAATTAATGAACAATCAAATAATCACATTGTGCTACATTTTATGACGTCATTCCAAACTGATTCATGAAAAAATTATTTTGCTTCAAATATTTTTAAATGAATAAAGTTCCTCATACCATTGTTGATTTGGCAACAGTGATTTAATGACTCAAAATTGAATTTCAATGCTAATTCAATGGGAAATTCGCCGAAAGATAGTAGATTTATGTCAGTCCGGACGTACAGACAGACGGACAAAAAGTATGAAAGTTGGGTATCTGAGGTCATAGCTTTCTAACAAAAAAAGAATATTTAAGATCCGATGGATAGAACCGATTTTGGAAGGGGAGTACGGACAGACAGACAGACAGACAGACAGACATACGGAAAGGCAGTCAGACATACGAACAGACAGACAGATGAACATCAACCGCATTTCAATACCTACAGTGATTTAAATGACTCAAAATTGAATTCCAATGCTAATTCAATGGGAAATTCGCCGACATATAGTAAATTTATGTCCGTCCGGACGTACAGACAGGCGGACAAAAAGTATGAAAGTTGGGTCTCTGGGGTCATAGCTTTCTAACAAAAAAAAAATTTAAGATCAGATGTATAGAAACGATTTTGGAAAGGGGGTACGGACAGACAGACAAACGGACATCGACCGCATGTCAATACCTAGTTTTTCATTTTTTTAAATTCTTTCGAATAACCAAAAATCTTTATGTGGTGTTGTAATAAACAACAGAAGTCCACACAGATTTTACACAAGAAAAAAATTGAAAAGGCAATTAAGAAATGACAAATAGTTTAAAAAAAATGAATTTTGATTAAGAGCAGAGTCCTGATAAGTCTAGTTAGTCTAGTTAGTTAATTTTTCTTTGTCTTGAGGAAATTTACCGAGAAATTATTCGATACCGTACCTATTATCATGAAAGTACTTTCGTGCTGCCAACTAGTGTTGTAAATTTGACTTACGTACCAATATATCTATATTTCTGTTCTTAGTTTGTGCTGCCATCTATGAATCAAATAATATAATATGTACTATATTTATAACAATTTTTTTTATTTAATATTTTATGTAACCTTAAAATATCTTTTGTTAAGTACAGATGTTGGAAAAATTATAACTACATACATATGCTACTATTGCATTTTTTGCATTTCTCGTAAACTATTAAAAAATTTGTAAAAATACATTTAACAATACATTTAACTCTCTTTCTAAGAAAATAATTGTTCTCTTTCAAAGAAAATAATTGAAATAATTTTATTTAATAATTTTAACTTTTCTTTTAAAACTCTTTTTTCTGAATTTAAAAGTTTCAATACTTAAAAAGAGCCGATGGATGCCACGAAACTACATTACTAAAAAACAATATATAAAAATAAAAGCATATTTTAACAATTTTTTTATAAAGATAAATACTACTGAAAAGACTTAAATGTATTGAATATTAACCGAGAGAGGAAGGTAATTTTTTTTATTCCCATAATCATGAAAATGTTTTGATATAACGCACGTAAGACAAAAGTGTTTTTAAAATTTATATTTTAAATTTTTCTTTGATGGAGAACTGAACTATTATTCAGTGTAAGATTAGTATATAGTTTTTTTGCAGGCAGCGTTAGTCTAAATATTAAATTTAAGGTTTAATTTTAGAAAAGAAAATTATTTTTAAATGAATAATATTACCATATAGAATTCAAGTCCTGAAGAAATAGTATATTAGAAACTTGAGTATAAAAATAGCCCATCGAAATTTCGAAACCATTTCTGCAACGTTAATTTATTACCATTTGAAAGACAAGATACTTTGTTTAGACTATATTGTGGCAGAGGATTAGATTGTTTATGGGGGCGCAGCATGAATATACGTAAATCCATCTTTATTCTCACTTTCCTGATACTGCTAGAATGTTGCTGATATCATTTATCCAGAAATATGTTATGAAGGCTTTTTCAAATTTTGTTTTTCCCCCTATCTCAATTTTCAATTTATTGTTTTTCACAAAGCTCGCACCCCCTTTGTGGCAGCACAGGCCTATATCGCCCTGCTCGCTCAAGTCACAAGACGGTACCGAATAATGAACATGAATTAAAAAAATAAATAAGGTTTAAAATAAAACTTTGACTAACCTTATTATCAAAACAAACTAAAGGGTAAAGGGTGCACAGATACTATAATTTTTAAAACAAACTAGGTTAATTTAGTTTGAATTATTGTCGCACTAGAGCTACACGAGGGCTATTGGTGACGGGCGTCGTTGGTTGGTAGACATATATATTCAGGTTTGTGTGCTTGGTCAGAGACCCGCTTATAAACCTTTGTCAAGCAAGACAGACACAACACACACACACACACACACACACATAAGTTTATCCATCTAATTTTTAGAGACAGAGGCCAACTAGAGGATCCCCAGAATTGACTTGTCACCCCCAGAGGTATACGGGCGTCGTATATTAGAACCACAGTCAAATGACAAACGAACTAGAGTGAATGCTCCGAATACCACAGTATTACCCTCCAATGGAACGTTTTTAAGATGTATCGTACTATTCGTACTTGTTTTCATTTTGCTATGTACTGCGATTTCATTGATTGCTTCGGTTTCACTCTCAAAATGACCGATACAAATGAAAAAAAAAACCTTTTATTTCTATGTAAGCTTTATTTAATAAATAGTTTTAACAACAACAGCACAGCAAGAAGTTGGCATTTAAAAAATTAATAAGTAAAATATTCTCAGAAAATTCGTTTTCGAATACCAGAACCAAAGTAATTCCATTCCAGACAACAAATGAAAACAAACCGTTGGAGCTGTTGCTATCCACGACGTGAAACAACCCCATACAGCACTGCTTAGAAAGTAAACTCAGATGCACAGAAAAATAAATTTAGATTCATTTCCACTTTCTCACCGAAATCTCACGGACTATGATTATCTCAAACAAATATATTATTTGATGTCATGAGTCCAAATAAAATTGAAATAATTTTAAGGACCCGTTATAGTACTTTTGAAAAAGTTAAACTGAACTGAACTACTGCACGGCCGATGTTTTCGTTTTGTTTTCGTAAAATTAGATAATCAGCTAATGGTCACGTTTACAAATAAATTTTGCCTTTAAAAAAAAAAATCTAATAAATCATGTAAAGGCCTAATAATTGACGCTATGGTTTATTATCAGTAGCTAAATACAATCTGTAGGAAATTTCTTCAACCATATTGTATGTGCCTAACCTGTGTATCTAATTAGAAGTTAGTAAAAAAAAAATCGGAGGTTTATTACGTGAATTTTATGTTCTAAAAGAAAATATATTAATTCCAATAATATGTGTTTTAATAATGTTAGAAATTTAGCTCTTTTACGTCGATTAATCTTCTCTTTTCTTCGATTCGAAATCATCAAGTTATTTGACAAGTGTTTTATAACACGTAGCAACTAATTTCTCTTAAGTTTAAAATGGTTTTTTAAAAAGTTATTTGTGTGTTGATATGAAGAAGAAAAACTAGTATTAATGAAATCGCTTGTAAAAGTATCTTTTGCACTTGTTAAAATAACTTTTACACAACGGTTTGGTAGAGATTTACTGTACGGCCCCCTTGGCGAACTTTCCAAAATCGCGCCAAAAGTCCGTATTTTGGCGACTTTTTTTAAAAACCACGATTCAAAGGAAAGATCGTATGGGAATATTTCTTAGGCTATGTCCTGACTACGCCACAAAGGCAACAAAACTTGGCGACTTGGCAGAGTCAACCACCATGCTATTGCATTGCTTGGCGCGCTTGGCGGTCGCCAAATTTTGTTGCGTTTGTTGCCTTTGTGGCGTTTGATGTCGTAGTGAGGACATAGCCTTATGAAAACTCAACCAATGGTCCGATAGGGTTGCCGGAAAACGTCATCGGTGCGGAGTCATAGAATTCGAATCTTCAGTCGAAGTCAGACAGGTTGCTAGAAAAAATTGTTTATTGCCAAATCCGAAAAAATCGCGCCAAGGTGAACCGTACAGTAAATCTGATCCCAACGGTTTTAAAAAAAATCAATTCAATTTAAAATTTTGTATGACAGTTGAATATTTGATATTTTAGATTCCAATATTATATTTGTAACATAAAGCACGAAACCATTATATACTATAGGTTATGTCTGTCATCTATTCTTACATAGCCGAAACATAAAAAGCACTGTGGGATATACTATATTGTACCTAAGTACCAGGATAAAGTTTATTCTAAATTATGTTTTGAAAATTAGTAATAGAAGTGCATTAATGCATTTGTAACTGTTGTGATATCGTGTAGATCTCAATTTGCCGATATGTTTTGTTGAAAAGCAGCAACAATGCAGACATTTTGGTAAAAATTCCAGAACAGCTATGATATAATGGCTAGTCTCGATTTGACAATTTTCGTTATGTTGCCAAGCAAGGATAGTGCTAAAATGTGGCAAACATTCCTCTTTATATTTCATGCAACTCAATAGGTGTAGAAACCCTATATTAAATTTTAAAGATCGCCAAAAGTCGCCAATGAACAGACCAGCCATTATATCATATCTGTACCAAAATTCGAGTTCAACCCCCCAAAAAACAAATGCTTTTAGCATTTAGCAATTCTATGTTATTTTTCATGAATTTACTGAAATGCTCAGGACCATTCCAACTCTATGTCGTAGCTGTTTCCCATTCTATGGATAATGGATATGTTTTTACAAACCCATTTTAATTTAATTTAGAATGTACAATATCTTTTCTTTTACAGATATCTTCTTGAATCTTTATCGTATCATAAACAGATATGAATGACTCAAAGAAACACAAATACTTAGCTATTGAACTTGTAATTCGTTTTTGTTTAATTATGCTGGCATGGTATGTTTTTATTAATTATTTTAATTATATATAAAAGTTACATTTTTAAATGATGCATCTATGTTACTTCTAAATTTATTCATTTCTGTGTCAAAGGTATCTAGAATATGAAGAGCCATTTCACAGAAAAATACAATCGGAAGAAGTTTGGTTATACAAGAATCCTAGAACAGATAGCTATGTTAACACTCATGTTCTATGGGTTGGTAAAATATTCTAAAACAATTATTTCTGTATTGTGGTACATACTGAGGTCAAAATAACACTAAAACGTGTACATTTATAGCTAAAAGTAAGAATACATTTGTATTTGAGCTCAGTAGGTGCTTAATTGCTTATTAGGCTCACGAAATTTTTTATAATGGCTATTCCTCATTTAACAAATGTTCTTGTCACTATTCAAGATTTAAATGCAATTCAGTAGATGATTATATTTGGAGATTTAAGAATTTTTAAATCTTCTTTAGTAACTTTTTTTTTTGTGTAGCACTATATATTTAAGATTAAAGGCTTCCACACTACTTTCATAACGTAAAAAATGAATTATAATCATTCAGTCCATCTGTTCTTCCTCTTTTCCTAATCTTGATTAACTGTTTGTTTATATTTCTAGGTTTTCATCTGTGTTATCTCCTTTTTAGTTATACTAATTGCAAACCTTATTGCCAAAACAAAAGCTGATGGAGTACATGCATTTTTAGGTAACACATTTATATTCTATTTAAAATTCTCCTCTTATATGAGTATTCTGTTAAAATTATTTAATAAATTATAAATTTCAACGACATTAAATATATGTGGTTACAATGATATTTTTAAATGCATGATTTTATAATTTTATAAGTTGCATAGGGTTTCTATGTACCTATGTTTATTATTTCATTCTACCGTATATACTCGTGTATAAGCTGAGAAATTTTGGACAATTTCAGTGCCGTAAAAATCGGGGTCGACTTATACACAAGACGTCAAATTTCCAAAAAAAAAAATTCCCATGTCCTTAAAATAAAACTAAATTTCAATCAAATTTAAGGCTTAGATACTATCAATTAAAAATAAGGACCCAAAAGCGGTTAAATCTTGAAGATGAAATAAGATTGGTATCTATTCACGGTATCCACCATAATGATGTTTAATTGTTAGTTCTCGACGTGATGCGTATTTTGCACCTGTAGCTCTGGCACAGGGTAGTTCAGTCAACCAGTCTTTAAGGTGTAAAGAAAACAACATCGTGACCTTGGCAGCATAGTCTTCACGCTTCACTGCACTTAGTTTCAACTAAGATTCTCCATTCAGGGTCGGCAAAGTCAAGGACACTCGGAGATGAAACCTGTTTTATTTTCATTGGGGTTGAAATTTAGCTTGCAAAATAAATAAAAATTACGATCCCGTTATGAACCGGTTTCTTCTTATTTTCTTCAGAAGGCTGGTTTTATTTCCTACCTCGACTTATACACGGGTTACCGATTTTGGAAGGATATTTGGTTTAAAAATGGGGGGTCGGGTTATACACGAGTATATACGGTAATTGTTTAAAATCAACACGGTTAATTTTTTTAGCTACAGCCAAACCTTGTTAACGCGAACTCGCTTTACACAAATACTGCTTAAGATGAACTGCAAGCATTTCCCAGGCCTATAAAGCTTTGGGCATGCTAAAAAAAAAATCTCAACGCAAAATCGCTCTAGGCGAAATCCCTCTTAACCTGAATAAAAAAATTCAGAATTTGATATTTTTTTCCTTAGTAATTAAAAGTTTCGATTAACAAATGAAACAAAACATTAAAAAAACGGAAACGAACATTATAAAAATTAGTCTGCTACTTCTGAGAAAATCATCGTGGGATCTCCCATGATTCGTCAATTTTAATCCAACGAATAAGGCGGCAAGTGTCGGAAGATCTATTATGCCTTTTTCTTTCAAAATGAATCTTAATCAGCAGTCCATTTCTTTAGGGACGAAACAAAATTTTTTAAATGATAGACAACAAATGTTTAAGAAAGAAAACGAAAATTGTGTCTAAACATGGAGTAGCTAACAGCACCATTTCAATGATTTTGAATCGGGATAAAATTGAAGTGGCCTATGCAGCAAACTAATTCGAACCTGCAAGAACGGAACTGCAATTTGTTCTTAATTGCTGTTCCTTAAAAAAAATTTATAGTATGTACTGCTCCAAATGAATTATTAATTAAATTATACTAATTGTATACATGTATTATATTACTGTATTACATTATAAAATTAGAATAATTTTGAGATGTGTTATTTTTTGAAACTTTTAAATCGATCGATGTAAAAAAAAAAATCCTGACGGTTAACATGAAATTCGGTTAACACGAAATGTTTCGGTGCTCCCTTCGAGTTTAAGTTAACGGGGCTCGACTGTATTAGCTACAATACTTAAAAATAAAAACATAATGTAGTTATGTATTGGTTTCTTGAGGTACATTGAGGTACTTGTGACTTACATCTTGAGGTACTTGTATTGGTTTCAAAAGATCTGGACTTAACTTGGATAAAAACCTGGAATTGTTATAAAAAAAAAATTCCAAGGAATTTCGGTTGTTAAGGAAAGTGGCTAATATCGTTAAAAGGAAAATTGTATATATAATTGATTTTTTTGCAAACATTATGAAATTAATATTAATGTCAGTTGTCTGTAGTTGCCATATTTTTTTACAGTATATATTGTCTGTTTAATTTATACATTTTGTTATAATTTTTTCACTTTTTTATGTTATTATTATTTAATTCTTTTCCTTTTGGTCAATCGCATTTATTTAACGAAATGATTTGCGACATCAAAAGTCATCGATAAAAGAATGACTTGTTCTCACAATATTTCAAATAAAATCACTAACATTTATGGTTTAATATGTAGGATTTTTTTATTGAATTATACTACAATTTTGCAGACTGGCATGAAATTCTAAATAGTTGTCACAGCTAAACTTTCTGCCACTAGGCACTGAAATAAATTTTTGCAAGTAACTTAGTTTATGTTTTTGCAAAATGTAATCTTAAACTCTGTATAATTGTTTTCAAGTTCTCTGAACTTTTCTAATAAACAGAAGAGATAGAAAGGCAGTGTTTTTTTTTTAATGCAGCTCTAGCTGTTTAGTTTGTCATTGACCAGTTCTGGAGAAGAACCATAG
Organism: Oedothorax gibbosus; assembly: GCA_019343175.1. Classification (NCBI taxonomy): domain Eukaryota; kingdom Metazoa; phylum Arthropoda; class Arachnida; order Araneae; family Linyphiidae; genus Oedothorax; species Oedothorax gibbosus. The sequence continues at coordinate 251,291 of JAFNEN010000611.1, forward strand.
AAAACTTGTTTTTTGTTGTTGCTAGAATAACTATTCCTCTCTTATACACATAAAACTATTATCTGTTGAATAAATTAGGTTTACTAAGTATCACAACACAACATTGTTTGGTTATACAGAATCAAATACTCATAAACTAATTAGAATTAAAAAAAGAGAATCAAAGGAAATTTTTCGGATTTAAAAGATCAGAATGCATTTTTCGTAAAAAGAAGTACTTATGTGTTATATTTTGTAATATGTGATATAATTCCATTTATCACATGTTTATCACATACAAAAAATATTCTTTATTTATTAAAAATTGTATTTATGACTTGCGAAATATTAGATGTTTATATTGGGCTGAGCCTCCTTTAGATAAAGGCTCTGACCTCTTATAGTAAATAAAGCTAATTGGGTTAATATTATAGAGGTAGGAAAATGCAACCTTTACTCAAGGAGTGTTTCAGAAAGAATTGAAGAGCTTAATTTACCTGTTTAGCACACGTTTAAAATTGACAACAAAAATACGAATAGTTTCACCTTAGTCAATCACTACTATAATCATGCACAATAAATAAAAAAAACCTTCATTTATATAAAACAGAAGGTATATATATATATTTTTGAATTAATATGTTGCTCCAGTTGCAATGGGTCAAAGTTCTCAAGTTTTAGGAATCATTATACTAGCATGCCTATTAATAAAAGAAAAATCACTATTACCTCAACTGTAGTGCAATCACAGACTATTTCTGAAAATTATGTTTAAATTTAAAATTAGCTTGCTTCATTTTTTTTATCAACATTGCTTTTAGACTGAAACTCAAGAACCAGTCTTGCGACATAACACAATCTTTAATATATTTGCATGCATCTTGTATCCATTTTTTAATTACGGGGTTATTGAAATGAATTTATATCCTTGTTAGTAGTTACATGAAGAATGATATACATATTTAAATATTTTTTCAAAAAATATTTGTTTAAATGATTTTATTTATGGTCTAAAAAAATATTAAAGGTGTCTGGTTATGGAATTATAGTGTGTGGAAAATTGAGTTCTTTGGTAAATTAATTTTTCTTAGTTAAAACTAATAAATAAAATATCTTTTAGCTATCACATTAGCCTTTGGAATCAATGGAATTATCACAAATTCAGTAAAACTCATTGTTGGAAGGTAAGATTATCATAACTATTTTAAGCTAAGCATATTATTATATTTTACATGGTTTTAAATATATTTTTTTTCACTCTTAGACCTCGTCCTGATTTCTTCTATCGCTGTTTTCCTGATGGCAAGGGGGACATTCAGTTTCCTTGTACCGGCAAAAAAGAAGATATCGTTGAAGGACTGAAAAGCTTTCCTAGTGGACATTCTTCATGTGAGTAAACCACTATTGGAGTCTATATTATTAGTGTCAAATGTTATCGTTTAAGTTTCTTTTGTGTTATAAGTCTATGCTTTTGCACACTTATTGTATGCATAAGCAAGAAAAGCAAGAAACCAATGAGAAACAATAAATCAGATGTCAGGATCCTGTTATGATGTCGTCAAAATGATTTTTAAAAAGAATTGTTACTTCAATAAGAATTATATCTCATATGGGAAAATCCAATTCACCAATAAAAAAAATCTTAAAATTATCTAAAAAATGCATATTGTTTTTTATTTTGTTATAATTTGCTCAACAGTTATGATATTCGGAATGGAAAAGAATTCCACAGCAATGGTCAAGGTGGGGGAAAGAGAGGATTCATGATCACAAAAGTGAAAACTTAACGCCCTTTTTTCCTTCTCTTGCTAAAAAACTATGCAAATAATGTGTTTATTTTGTTGAACAAAAAAGCCCTAAAAATTTAAAGTTTAACTTGTTTTTTGTTGCATTTTTTAAAAAAAAGTAGGCAAAACACTTCTCCAATCCCACCTTAAATTAGATTTTGTGATTTAGTCAACAAATGGAATTTGAAAAGCCAATCCTAAATCAGGAACTTGATACTTTGAATGATACCTGTACTCATGTATATAACCTTAAATGTTTTTACATGGCTGTTAAAAACCTATAAAAAGCCTCTAAATTTAGCCAAAATTTTCAGTGGGAACCCTATTTATGTTTTTGTAATATTTTTAAATATCCAGAAATATATCATTTTTTTCAAACAATTTCTAACATTTACTTTTCCTCCAATACAGACTTTACTTAGACAAAAATCCACAAATCCTTCTAATTTAAAATTTTTTGTAATTGTAATGTTGTTGTTGTAAGTTGTAATGTTGTTTTGTTAAGTAAAATGATTGAAAGTTTGAATCATGTTACAAATAGTTTTTATTTATGTATCATTAAACTATTGGTATTGCTGTGTCTCGAAAACATATTACGCCTATCAATTCAATCTCAAGTTTTTATAATAGTCTGCTGGTTGCATATTTGCATTAGCTATAACAATAATATACTTAGTACTTGTTTCCCAATATTAGGATTAGAAAACAATTTAGGTTGTAGAATGCATATTAATTGTTTGCTACATCATCATTGATACATGTATATGTTTCGCATTACTTTTTTGTCAACAGTTTAATGACAGTCAAAACTATGTTTAAAAAATCATTAGTCATAGAGTTATTATATTAACTGTGAATAGCCTGTTAACTTTTCCACATACACAATGCAGTCAAACCTGTTTATGAGTCAGTAAATTCACAATACTATGAAATTACATTAAACAATTGATGGTTTAATATATTTTGGATATTAAGGACTGAAAAAGGGTTTGAAGCTGCACAAATTCTCATGTCAATCAACATAGGAACTGAAAACAACAAATTGTGCAATAGTCTAATTATTGCTTCTAGTGCGGTGGATCCCAACGTTCTAGCAACTATGTACCACACACAAACACATACACATATTATCACCCTGATTCACACCCTTATTATAAATTTTTTTTAAAACACATTTTCCAATAGAAGCATGTCCATTACTTATTTTATTTTTATTAAATAAGTAATAAAACTTTATAGTTAATTATTAATTAAATTTTATAGTAGTTTTCAATAACTTTATTGAGACAGTAAAAAGAAAACAATTAGTATGCACATTGTAGTTTTATTTAATACTCATATCTATACAAAAACATGTTACACTGTAGGATATATGTCTGTTCCCTTTTTGGAAAGTTTGTTTGCATGTCATTTGCAAGTTTGTCTGCGTTTTCATTACCGAGAATTCCACAATGGGGTAGAATTCATTGCTGTACAATCTCCACACTACTTGCCCCTAGTAAACTCAAAGAATATCTAAAATTTTCAATGGTTGTTGTCTCAGGTGTGCCATATCTAGTGATAGCAGAAGCACAGTCCAATTGAATTACTACAATTTTTTGTGATTTATTACATCTCTCCATCAGGTACTCTAAGATCCTGATTGTATTAATCTCTCCATCAAAATGTGTGGTCTTTGGACCAAGGGTAGCGAAACACTACATATTTTGATTTTGAGATTGAGGCAATCTCATTGGAGTATGCGTTGGAGAGACATATAAAGAGTAAATTGTAGGAGTAATTGAACTTAATTTGCATATCACTTGAAATCGTTCCACATACCACTGGTTAGGAATCCCTGTTCTAGTGTGAGGTTTTTCTATATTTCTATTACATAATATTTTGACAAATTTAAATGAAACTAAAGTGTCTTGAAAACTTCTATGTTATATCAAAACATAACAGCCAATTCTAAAGCAATATAAACTTATGAGGATACAAAGTTTTAAAACAGGTTTTTGTTCTACTACATGATATAAGGGTCTATTACTTTGTCATCTGGTAGTATTGATACACAATATTTTAGCTGTTCCCAACTATGTATTTGTCAAAAATTAAGTTTTTGATACATGACTACTACTTTATCCTGTGAAAATGTGTAAAATTATTTTTCATAAACAATAAATGAATATTCATGTATTTAAAATTGTTTTCAATTGCAATCTCAATAATAAAAGGTTTTTCTCAGAATAAGTATATAATCACCCAATAGTTTTCGGCTGAAATTTTTTAAAAAAGGGGTGGGTGAACAAAATAACACATCTTTAAAAATATTCCTGAAATACTAATTTAGATATAGCATTTATTATATATATTCTCATAATAAACAATAAAACCTAGTGTAATCTATTCATTAAAGTTGTGTTTTGTCTCTTTTTAGTTGCTTTCTGCAGTATGGTGTTTTGTACACTCTATTTATGTGGGAAGTTGCAAGTATTTAACCAAAAAGGAAGAGGACAATCTCACAGATTACTACTCGCATTGTCCCCTATTTGTTTTGCTCTGGCTGTTGCTCTCAGTAGAACTTGTGATTATCACCATCACTGGCAAGGTGAAAAAGAAGTTACTTACAATATCAATAGTTTAAAAATTAAATTGTCAATTATTAATGTGAGTTATCTGCCCACCCTTAAACTTAATGTTCTAAAGAAAAGGCAACTGTACTATTAACAATGTTGTTTACTTGATATGATTTCTTACCGTGTTACTGCAGTTACTTTTTTTTGCTCAAATATTTTCTTGCCACAGTTAAATTGCTTGCTTTTTAATATTTGAAATACATTTTTACCTACTGACAATATTATTTACTATTTCCATTTAATGTAACTTATTTATTTAACTCTTTAATAATTAACTTATTTGTATTTCACAGCATAACCATTTCAGGTGTCATTAAATTTTGTATAATTATCTTTTTTTTATAATTTTTTTTTGTTTAATGATAATACTTGATCTTCTGTAATCTTATTAGAAAAGTAATAGAACATATATCAACATTTAATAGCCATGCATGGTTACATGTTTTTTTTAACACAATTAAAGGCATAGATTTTCTTCTTCCAGGTTGACCTTTGAAATCTTATTAAACATGTTTAGCTAGATATTACACAGTAGAAAAGTAGTGTATAGTAAACCCTTAATACAGTGATCCTTTCTGTTATATCAAATCATTAAAAAAAAAGTAAATGTCTTTATCCAAAGAGTACCATGTTTTTAAAATTTTCTATATAAATTTTTAACTTTAATAATTAGTTTGTTTAAGGCCATCTTTTGTTTAATGTTTTAAGAAATGCTTATTTTAACTGATAAAATAATTATATATATATATATATATATATATATATATATATATATATATATATATATATATATATATATATATATATATATATATATATATATATATATTATATATATATATATATAATATATATATATATATATATATATATATATATATATATATATATATATATATATACCCTAGTAGCAACTTTTCATAGACCGATAATCGAATTTTCATCGTTCACCGGTGAGCCGATGAGAATTCGAATATCTGATTTTCGCTGAAAATTGCCCGATTGCTCGATAACTGCTCGGTTATGTCCGCTCGATCGAGCAGCCTAGGATGAGTTTTTCCGATGAGATTCCGATCAAGTGTCAAGAAGAAATCGATAAGAATCCGATGAGTACTAATCGAAATCTCATCGGCCGATGGAATTTCGAACACTTTGCGATAAAATTCCGAACAGTTTACGACATGTTAGTACAAAAATTTTAAACGAGATGGCGACACTATTTTTTTCTGTTAGTCAGGTAGAATTCAACTCGTTTCGAATTCAGCTGGGGGACAGAACCCCCAACCTCGGGCTCCGCACTCTTGACTTGCAACTGGAACCGTGCGTTAGACCTCACGGCTATCGACACTTGCATTATATTTGAGTTTAAATAAAGAGGTCAAAAGGTTGATCGTTAAAGAAGTTTTATATTATTGATTAAGACATTTTAATTTTGATTTTTCCTTTTAAAAATATTAATTTAAGTTAACAGTACTAATAGAAATATCTTAAATTTAAAAATAACTCTTGGTAACTTACGTATTGAAAAGTTGTTTAGTTCATAATATTTATTCAAAAATCTATTTTCTTTAAGTTAAGTTTTTCAAAAATTAATCATGACCAAAAAGTTAAAAATTAATTTCCAAGTAAATAAAAGAAATTAGTTATCACACAGTCAAAATATTTCTCTTCGCACGTAATTAAAAATTTTGTGTGTAAGTAAATAAAAAATAACTATTACCAGTTTAAATATAATAGTTTTCGGATATGAAATTTTCGAAATAATTTAACGCAATTTGTATGTACTAAAATAAAAAAAGCCACAATTTTCGGTTTCTTATCGTTGCGATATCGATCCGTCATAGTTTTCCGATGAAACGTACATTGATTGAATTTTCACTTTTGACCGATATCGAATCGATGACTTTTATCGATAGAATTTCGTTCACCGATTTCCGATGTCGCCTCGTGCACTTTCGGATTACGGATGCGATCACCTGTGAGTTTTCGCTGAATCCGATGAACGATCGATGATCGATCGAGCAAATTTCGAGAAACAATGCTACTAGGGTATATATATATATATATATATACATACATACATACATACACACACACACACACACACACACACACACACACACACACATATATATACACATATATATACACATATATATACACATATCATTTCATTCTATGGATAAACTGCTTGCCAAACATTTCTTATGCCTCTTTACTTTTTAGATGTACTTGTTGGTTCTTCATTAGGAACAGCAGTTGCTTACTTATGCTATTTCCAATACTATCCATCGCTTGATCACCCTAACTGTAATTTACCTTACGGTCTATTAGTCACATTATCCAAGATGGAGAGCAATGGCTCTGGTGAACTGAAGAAATCAGACAGCTTAGAATGTGTTTCTGTTAAATGGATCTGATCTCAATGCTGTTATATTAATATTTTTTTAAGTGTTTGTGCAAGGATTTTATTGCATTTATTTTGTTATACTTTCCACAAAGCAAATGTTTGCATTTTGGTTTTTGGGTTGTGTACTTACTTTTTACAAAAAACAATTCTCGCACAATTTTTTTCGTTAATGTATATTTAGGTGATTCAAAATGTTTTTTCTTCTTTTTTTTAAAGAAGAAACTTATCAATTTTTGTCATATTTTGAATTTTTTGCGGTAACTTGAATTATGTTTGCAGAAAAATCAATTTTTTAAAAATGGTTTTAATATTTAGCTGTGTTGAATACATTTCGATATTTCATTTTAAAGCACATATTTCATGTCTTTAGTTGAAAATATGAGTTTTTAAATTGTGAATTTATGCATTAATATGCATTTGTATGTTGTATTTGTTTAAAAATTGAAATAGGTGAATCAAACTTATACTGTAAAGTATAAATATAATGTAAAGTAGAACTTAAATTACATAAAAATATTTTACATCTTTCAATGCATTCCAATAAACTATTAATGCTCAAGACTTTCATGACAATATATTTTATTTTAACTATAAATACATTGTTTATTTAAAATTGTTAGGAGTTAACAAGAGTTGTAGCATATTATTTTGGATTTAGAACAGCTGCAAATTGAAAAAAATTTCTCACCTTATTTATTCAATTGTTTTTGACTTGTATATTTTCCAATAGATTTGTTAAGTTTTTAAAGTTTTAGTTGTGAATTGTTTGATTTCATTGGATTATATTTATCTACATATATTTATATATTTTATAATTAAAGGATCAGTTAGAATGAGGCTGGACAGCTCCATTTATTTAAATAAATGATAATTTTAATTTATGTTTAAAATTGAATTGTGTAAATCATCAAATATCTATTTTATTTTTGTTATTGGATTGAACTTGAAAAATATTTTCATTTGTTGTTAAGAAAGGTTAAATGTGCCGAATTAAAATAAAAATGCTAAAAGTAGATTTATAGGAAACTAGAAGAGTTCCGAGGTTTTTTTAAAAATGTTGTTCATTACATTTAAAGTTAAGGTTCAAACAATTTCCAGGCCTTTCATTGTATTTTTTAGAGTATGGAAGATATTTCCATGTTAAAAATAAATTCATAAATATTATGTAAAAAAGTGTATAATGTGTTGTTATACGCAGAAGAAGTTGTACAATATTGACAGCTATTAAAAATGAGCATGATTTAGTTAGTCATTTTAAATATAATTTTCACGATAAATGTTGTATATATTTAACGAAAATTAGTCTTATATACAATGTGGAATTATACTTTTACTTTTTATTATTGAAATATTTAAGGAAATTAACATACTTCCAGTGTTCGAAATTCGATAAAGAAATTTAGGACTAACCTGTGCTACTAACTAAAAAATCTAGGAGCAAATGCACATTATTTACAAGCATTTATGAGAAAAATATTTCTCATTGAAAAAATGCTCTTTTTTAAAACAATAGAGAATTTGCACATTTTTTTTTCTTAGTCTAAATCAATAAAGGATGTCATAAAACCTACAAAAAGTGCATTTTTAAAATTTTCATATGTTTAGTTTAGCTTTTATTTTACGTTAAAAAGGGCGCAGTTTCGGTTTTGTGATAAAACGGAAGTCACGTGTCATGACGTACTAACATCCTTTGGAGAAAACGGCTACCGTGTGGCCGTAGAGAAAAACACTGGAAGTGCCCACTCGTTTGTTCTTTTACAAGGTGTTTTTCAACATTTCAAATTTGTGCAAAGTAATAATATTGAAATAATAAGTCTTGTATTATCTGCAGATATAAAAGTATCCATAAATTAAGAATAAGCTTATTGTGGGTGGCGATATATGTAAACGAATGTAATCGCAAGTTATTATGCAACAATATTCTGTCAAATTAGAGAAAAACGACGTTTAAAAATATGATGGAAAAATATCACAATATATAAACTTTAATTACTTCAAAGAATTCAGTTAAAATTAAATATCGCTAATTAAAACTTTATTTTAATAATATTTCTGACAGGTTTTTTTAAAAAATAAATATAGATAAAAATTAAATATCGCTAATTAAAACTTTATTTTAATAATATTTCTGACAGGTTTTTTTAAAAAATAAATATAGATAAAGGAATTATTGGGGTTATGAATTAAATAGCAAAAAATTATATTTTGACAAACTAAATAGCAAAACCTTAGATCTTAAAATAAATGTGGGCTCTGAAACAAGTTAACAAGCTTTTTGCTCAAATGCATGTTCTGCCAGTGCATTTCTTTTTAGATTAAGCTTTACTAAGTGATATTTAACAATGTAGCGACAGTTTATTTAATTTTTCCAGCAACACCGTTTCAAATTTGCAAAATTTAATTTAAAATTAACCTTTAAACTAACAACAGATTGACTTCCTTCCCCCAGGATAGTGTTTTTATGGCAAAAGGATTCATAATATAATGCAAATGGAAAAAAAAGTTTTTGAAAGGAATATAGTTAAGACACTCCTGAACAGAATAAGAATAGTCTACCATAAGTGTTCTAAAATAAATAAACAAATAAAAAAATACCAAGTAACTTCTGTGCTATTTACTTTCATACCCGCTCAAGTACGGTTTAATATAAACATTTAAACAAAAAATACCATTTTTTTAAACTGCAAAAGTTGTATAAGGTTCCTTTTTCAGGGTATGAATTTAAAGTGTTTCAATACACACAGAAACATTTAGGACTAAATTAATTTCTTACCTACTTTTAAATAAGTGTTTATTTAAAAAAAAATTAACAAAAAGTGTTTAAACTTCAACAATATATTATTTTTTGATTTCGATATAAAAATATTTTTTTTTTAAATTCTTTTCATGTATAAAATAACAGATAATTTGTTTAAACATAAATTTGACTCACCGTATTTGCTACTATTTTAATAATTATGTCAAATCTATGAAAAATAATTTTTGGTGGTTTGTTTAAAATAACTAAAAACTGATATTATACAAGCATGTATTAACACAACTAAATAACAGTTAAATTTTATACATTATTCTGCGAAATCCGACTCCAACTTTTCATTTATCAAAAAGGAACATATTTCAATGAATGCAATCATTTGAAATGAAAGGTATAAATCCGCAAAATGTTTTCTTGGCCCTAACTGTATCTTTTTAATATAAACGGAACATGCACTACTACAACTAACTATTTAACATTCCTGTTTAAAACGAAGACTTTCCCCAAATCCCCATACGCAACCTGTTAGAAAACACTCGAAAATCAAGCTACGGCCAAAAAGAAAGGGGTTGTGACGTCACCAGCCGACACGCCCCGTTTTCTGCAGAAGCGCGTTTCCGGCGTTTTTCAAACATGAATAACTACAGAAATAATTGGGGGAAAAATTTGAGGGGGATATATTTGGACTCCAGAGACCTCAATCTACAATTGTAGCTACTTTAAAACAATATTTAAGACTTGTGCAAATTATCTCTATTATCCTCGAACTCTGTACGTCAACTGTATTTAGTGAAGTCATCGGATTTTCGCGATTATAGAATAACCAGTATAGTTTTACGATTGTACAATCATCGGAGTTTTGCAAATTTTTAGGATAACTATAGTTCCAAATTTTTAAAATTTACAATAGTCGCTCTTTCTGAACATTCCATTCGTCTTCGAGTTTTTTTAATTTTTCGATCACCGGAGTTTCAGAATCGCAATTTTGGGATTTTAAGGTTGCCAGAGTTTTAAAATTTACGGGTAGCCTTAAGTTTCAAAATGAACGGATTGCTAGATTTTCGAAATTTACGAATGACTGGGAGTTTCGATATTTACAGATTGCCGAAGTTTCGTATAATTTACAGATTGCAAGAATAATAAGCGTCGAAATTAGCACATTACAGGAAGTTTCAAAATTTATAGATTGCAGAAAGTTTTGAAATTTGCAGATTGTAGGAAGTTTCGAAATCACAGAGTTTCGTAATTTACAGATTACCACCGGAGTTTAGAAAATTTACAGATTGCAAAAGAAGTTTTGAAATTTATAGATTGCAGGAAGTTTAGAAATTTACTATGATTGCCGCAATTTCGTAATTTACAGATTACAAGAAGTTTTAAAATTTACAGATTACAAGAAGTTTTAAAATTTACAGATTACAAGAAGTTTCGAAATATACAGATTGTAGAAAGTTTCGAAATTGTCGGAGTTTCGTAATTTGCAGCCGGAGTTACAAAATTTACAGATTGCCCGAGTTTCAAAATTTACAGATTTTGCAGTTTCGTAATTTACAGATTACAAGAAGTTTCGAAATTTACGGATTGCAAGAATTTTCGTAATTTCCAGATTGCAGAGGAAGTTTCGAAATATACAGATTACAGGAAGTTTCGAAATATACAGATTGTAGAAAGGTTCGAAATTGTCGGAGTTTCATAATTCAGAGATTTCCTGCAGAGTTTCGAAATTTACAGATTGCAAAAAGAAGTTTTGAAATTTATACATTGCAGGAAGTTTCGAAATTTACTATTGCCGCAGTTTCGTAATTTACAAATTACAAGAAGTTTCGAAATTTACAGATTACAAGAAGTTTCTAAATATACAGATTGTAAAAAGTTTCTTCAGTTCTTCTCAAGTTATCATAGCGCAAGATACACCGAATCAAAGTATTCTCGTAGACATTTGAGGCATGCGTTAATAAGCTAAAACACCGTGCGTCACAGTTGAGGTGCAGTAACCGTACGTCAATGTTTTCGTTGACGCATGCATGTACAAATTGCGGTTGTTACATTTGTTGCATTTGATGTTGTAGTCAGGACACAGCCTTAGAAAACTTAATTTGGAATGTCAAAAGTAATTCGAGAAAAATGAAAACAAGACCGCGGAGCTGTTGCCAGATCCTACGTGAAACAAGCACCTGCGTAAATGTTTTAGCAGGCAAACTAAAATAAAAAATGAAATGGTCTGGATAAAAGAACTGAAGTGAACTAAAATTTCTAAAGTCAAAGCAAAAGTGAAACTAAAAATAAACAAAGCATTTATTTACATATTTACAATCAAAACCAACTATTGAAGTAAAATATTTTTCGTAAATACTTCCATTACACATCTTTATTTAAATCAAACACAATGTAATAATCCCAAACTCAAGCCTTCGCAATGGATCGCCTCACTGTCATATCTGGAGCCCTCTTCATGTCGGCCAACTGCTTTGCCATCATAAGTCTCATCTTACCCGACTGGATCGTGTCCGATGTCGGCGGCAGTACCCGACTGGGGCTTCTGCGTAACTGCATGACAATCTACGGCAGAAAACAACTCTGCTTCGCCCCCAGCCTGCAACCAGAATGGATGCTGTCCTTGATATGCATCATCATCGGATGCATCTGCGTGTCCTGCACTGTAGGTTTGCTTCTGCTGTCCCATTGGAATGAACAGGTTGTGCCCTATGCGAGGTGGGTCGGGTTCTCTGCCATGGTCTTGTTTTGTCTGGCCGCTGTGATATTTCCGATGGGATTCACCATGGAGGAAATTGGAGGCGAGGCCTATCAGCTGCCCAGTAGTCACCAAGTTGGGCTGTCGTACATTTTTTTTGTGTTGGCCCTCTGGATAACTGTCATCTCAGAGTTGTTTGCCGGGAAAGTCTGCATGCCCCATTTCTAAGTCGAAATGGTGGATAGGCAGGCATTGTTCAATGCAATTCATAGCTCCATTCGGTGTTTATTATTCTACTTTATTTAAACCAAGAATCTTTCTAAAACATTGTCTATCTAAAGAAACTCAAGTTGCAAATGTATGGCTGCAATAATAGCTCGTCTGTTCATTGGTGACTTTTGGCTAGTTTGAAAATGTAACGTAGGGTTGCTATACCTATACCTATCGAGTTGTATGAAATATAAAGTGGAATGTTTATCACATTTATTAATTTTCGTTGCTGGGCAACATAACGCAAATTGCTGAATGGAGACGTGCCATTATATCGTAGCTGTACTGTATGGTTTTTCATCTACAATTGGTTTCGCTACTGGATAACAAATTATAAATCCAAAATTTGACAAATAGTGTGTATACTAGATACTAGTAGAAGTAGAGTACCGAAAAGTTATCACCTGTAATTGGAAAAATAACAAGAGATTTCCACTGGTTGTTTCACTAAAAACAAACAATTATGTTTCTTTCACAGCTTGAATAGCAAAAGATTGGACTGTTAAATCAGACATTGATAAATATCTAAACATTCAACTTGTGGAAAAAATCTTTGTTTCCTACTTGTATGCATTTGTAGCTAAGCTACCCATGAATTAAAAAAGTACTGGTCATCTCCCAGAAAAAAATAACCAATGAGTACTTTAAATAACTATCAATTCAAAGTTAGTTCTCGCTTTTAGGTTGAGGACCCTCATAATTAAAAATTCGATTAAATTAAATATTATATATAGTACAAGTGATTTTTGTTTAATTGCAATAACATCTTAAGGTTACTGGGTGAGCTATTGGTTCCTATGGTGGCAAACATTACTTCAATAACTAAATTTTCTCCATATCTGTAAGTTTAGTGTACTGCCCTGCTAAATTCCAAGGGGTAAAATTGTAGTGTCTGTCACGGCGACAAATTACAAAATTTGTATTTGTCGAGTTTTTAAGTAGTGATA